>JBBPCS010071504.1:0-16538 GCA_037974645.1 Hollardia meadi
GTGGAAGGAGTTCTGTCCCTTTTCGGCCGAATCGTATTACAATAAAGATAAGGAAAGACAACGGAGTGTTTGGTCTCTTGTAAGGGTTTTGCCACAACAGAGATGTTTGCCTTTTCTCAAATATAATGGAATTAGATGGTACTTGTCATGTTGTGCTCAAAGCACCAATAAAATACTTTTAAAACACTCAACAGCAATGTCTCTTCCCACAAATCATGACCCGGTTACTCAAGATAATCCACAGACCTTGTTGTGAGCAGTTTCATGTCAGACCTATTTTCTTTCTGTATCACCACGCAGAAGGAAGAATGTATCTACTCATGGATAAGTGGCTATAGCTAACTTTACAGCTCAGCTGAGGAGGACACCATTAATGTTTGCATCCCGCCCTGTCATGAGTAGATGTAGATGTTTTCCTCTGTGCAGTGATAATGGTGTAGTTTGGTAGAGAGAAAATAGTTCATACACGAAATTGCTCACAACAGGGTCTGTGGATTATCTTAAGTACCCTCTACAACCAATATCTCCAGAACTGAACAGTTCTCATCAAAACAATCTAGATGGAAAAGTAGCTCTACAGGTAAGAGGAAAAATGTGTATTTTTGATTTTGGGCTGAACTTTCCCTTTAATTTCATCTATTATCTTCATCAAGTCTAAAATGTATTTCGTCCAATACTTGGTTTTAACACTGTCTGCCTCAGTTATACTTTGTAATCCTGCTGCTTCAGCTCTTCACAAAGGATTCATATCATGCTGACTCACAGGTCTCCACTTCACCACAAAGACAAAAAATAAAAAATAAAGAGCTACATCGCAACACAACACCGTTCCTGATTTCAGTCCAGACAGGGATACATGTTGTACATCACCTCTTCCTTCTTTCAGTACAGCAGCTGATTAAAATCCCACAGAGTCCACCTAGATCAGAAGAGATCAAGTTATTCATTTAAAGACACAAAAATGATGAGAAGAAATGATAAAAAGTTTCAATGTTGCTTGAATATTTATATTATCTTGTCACTTCCTCTTGAATATATTCACATAAAGCTAACGTAGGTTGATAGCAACGAGTATTTTTCTATATGTCGGAATTTTGTTTGAAACTTGCGTTACACTTAAATGGAAATATAACTGGTGTGTGACTTTCATCAGCTGGAAATGACAGCCATAATAAATAAATATAAAGAAAAGAGGGTCGCACTCAAGAATATATCTATAAATAAGCTTACTCAATCATCTGTCTAGTTTTACACAAAATATAGATTGGTCCATCCGGCCCTCATCAGTGTCAAATGCAGGGATACAATCACAGTTTTAGGGTGCCAGGTAAGTTAACAGGTTAATGAAATCACCAGTCCCTGTGGCTTCACCCAGAATGGAATCACATAGAGTTTACAGGTGAATACAAGCATCAGAATCACTGTGACTCCATCCAGAGTGGAAACACATTTATACTTATACTTATTATATTTATACTCAATCATAGCTATGCATTTAAACTCTCTACAATTTCAATTTCATCATTCTGTCAGGCATTTCAAATAACAATCATCAATCATCATATACATATACGAAACAGCTATGGTCATCACTGTGGACCTCAGCTTTCTCACTGTTCATGAAACAGATCACACTAATAGTTGTTTTTTTAAGTTCTTGCAAATATCTTATTGCAATGACCTACAAGTTCTTAGGGAAAAAAATGGCTTTTCCTGAAAGGAGGTTTTTTGGGGTGGGCACGTAAAGGTTACATTCTGGAAGCTCCAATGTCATCAGTTTAGCAAATTATGTATCTATTAGTGAGAAACAAAAAAATAGTCAAATTCCTTGTATGTGTTTACATACTTGGCCAATAAAGTTGATTCTGATTGAATTTCACAAAACTAAAAATTCTAAAACATGGATGCTTCACACACATGTTCAACACGGCAGCACAGAAGATCTATACAATCAGCACAGTTTCAAGGTGGACCCCCAAGATTAGTGTCACCAATTCAGTATCAGACCAAATGTGAAATATGTTTTTTGCAGAACAAAACAAAACCTTTTGGGTATAAAATGTCATCTTCATCATTTTATCCTTTTAGACATTTGCATGAAATGTTGTCATTATTAGATTATGAATTTTTTGGGCTATGACCAGAATTATGTTTTGTGAGGTCACAGTCACAATCCAAGTGGACGTTTGTTTAGATATAATGAAAGTCTCTCCACGCCTTTCTGAGATATCTCTCTCTCTTCTGAGACAGACAACCCTGTGAAAAAGGTGTAACCATGGGGAAATTCACCTGTATAACATTAACGAAGCTTTGAAAGACTGTCACTGAGTGTAACTCCTCCACCTCATGAAATAACCTTGTACCAACAGCATTTCTAAAGCGGGTGTTCAACAGTGTTTCAAGTCACATCGTGAAGATTATAAACACATCCCTTCAAACAGGCATCTTTCCAGATGCCTTCAAAACAGCTCTTGTAAAACCCTTAATAAAGAAACCCAACCTAGATGGTGAAGCACTAACCAACTATCAGCCGATATCCAACCTTCCATTCATCAGTAAGATACTTGAAAAGATAGGTTCAGTGGAAATTAACTCCTCTCTTAAAGAAAATAACATCATGGAGGAATTTCAGTCAGGCTTTAAAACACACCACAGCACTGAAACTGCTCTTGCTAAAATAATCAGCAACCTCAGACTAAATTCTGATGAAAAGAAGGTATCAATTCTTGTCTTCTTAGACCTAAGTGCAGCGTCTGATACGATTGACCATGTCATCTTAATCAATCGTCTTGAAAAGCTGGTTGGTCTCTCTGACTGTGTGTTAAACTGGTTCAAAACATGTATCAATGGGAGAAAGTTCTACATCAGACTTGGACATCATGTGTCTGAGAAACATAACATCTGTTATGGGGTTGCACAAGGGAGCTGCCTTGGTCCATTATTATTCTCACTCTACCTGCTGCCACTTGTGACATCATTAGAAAGCACAATAGTTATGCAGATGACACACAACTGTACATCTCTGCTGAACCAAACGATGCTGCAGCTACAGACTCCATCACTACCTGTCTTTTGGCAATAAATAAATGGAGTAATAATTTCTTAAAGCAAAACGAGGACAAAACTGAAATCTTACTTGTCGGCCCTAAAACAAAAGGAGAAATTCTGTTTAATAATCTAGGGAAATTAACTCTCTGGATTAAATCTGAAGTTACAAGACTTGGTGTTATTCTTGATTCAAATCTAAGCTTCAAGTCCCACATTAACAAGGTGACCAAAACCGTTCTTCCACCTGAGAAACATAGCTAAAGTACAACCATTTATAAATCAAAAAGATGCAGAAAAACGGATACATGCCTTTATTTCAAGCCGACTTGATTATTGTAATGTGCTATTTACTGGTCTACCAAAGAAAACCACTGAGAGACTTCAGATCATTCAAAACTCTGCAGCTCGGCTGAACCAGAACCAAGAGGAGAGAACACATTAGTTCAGTTTTAGCGGCCCTGCACTGGCTTCCTGTAACATTTAGAAGATATTTTAAGGTCCTCCTCCTTACAAAGCCCTTAATGGTCTGGGACCCAGCTACATCACTAACTCCATTGTTCACTATTTTCCACTGCAATCATCGGCTGCTGGTTTATTGCAAGTTTTTATTGTGTGTGTGTGTGTGTGTGTGTGTGTGTGTGTGTATGTGCCGTGGACATGTGTATGCTCTATTCTTGAATCTCTGAATAGCACAGTCCAGGTAGGGTTACCACTAGTAACTTTAAGTCAAGGACATGGTTGCATTTTCTGATGTTGTAACACAGTCGTTCCACCAAAAGAAACAAGCACGTGGACTGTCTCTCACTGCCTCTAACATTGACTCTGCTGTTTACAGAGCATTGATTTGCTGTGGGTAGTGCTGTAGCACGAGTCCAGCGGGTAGTGCTGTAGCACGAGTTGCAGCGGCTATGTTTTCAAGCCCATAAAAGATTTTGCTACACAGTTGACTTCCATTCTGCAGAAATGTGTTAGCAGAAGAAACAACGCCAGAGACCAGTGTCTTGATCTGAACATTGCGTGCCATGAAGAGCAACTCTTTTCCATCAGCATCCATACAATGGAGTTGAAAGCATAGGACAAGAGCAAAATAAGTCATGTATCCTCAATGTTAAGGCTGCACCCTTATCAGTCTACCCTGAGCTACTTTTTGCTTTGTCTTATTTATATCTTATCTTTATCTTGTCCCTGGTTTTTCATTATACTCAATATTCCATCTGATGTTTTCCTTCCCACAATTTTGAGAAATATATTATTCACTGCTTCAGCCCACTTAGACAACATCCTGAATGATGTCTGTCTGATGTCCTGAGAATGCCAAATGTTTTAACTGTAAGACTTCCTTTTTAATGCTTTTGTTCATCATCTATGGTGTGAAAATGTCAGGTTTTCACACAGTTCAACACACACACTTTTATGGGAAAGCCCCCCTCAGTGGCTGTGGATGACATGCAATTCCACAGAGATGATGAGATTCTGTATGTGGTCTGTCTATGATCAGAGCAAGGATACCTGGGATTGTAGTTACTATAGGCCCAACATCAACCCAGCATACCAAGGCTGCCTCCTGTGCTGTCACATCTGCCTGTGTCTGTTCCAACAGCTAGTTTTATGGTCGTGCATGCTTAGGTGGGAATGTAACACAGTCCTGCAGCCAGAGTCACAACATGTGTGCCTTGTACATCCTCTCCATTCCTCCTCCCTGACAGGAGAGCAAATGGAGCAAAGTGCTCCTAAACATCCAAATACATCTAAAAAGGAGGATAAAAACAAGTAATAGCTGCTACTGTGTAGAAGACTTCATCCTCGTCTACATCTTCATCTTCATCATTCTGTTGGTCTTGTTGAACTACAGAAACACACCATACACTTCTGATTGTAGAGCATTGTCCAAGAGTGGTGCTGCTTTTGCCTCACAAACAATATTTTCCCTGGACAGAAAAAACTGAAGGCCATACATAATTTTGACAGATTAGAACAATGAGGGCGATGTACATTAGTAACCCCATGTAGAACAGCTGTACATCGCGGAGGAAACTAAATCTATCACAAACATATCACAAAGCTTATACATGTAAATGCATCATCTCTTATTGTGATTGAGTTATTTTTGAAAATTGATACAATGCTATTCTAGAGGCTATCTCTCTGTATCATTAAAAAAAATGAAAATGATGGGTAATAATAGATTATGACGGAATTTTTATGACCCTGTCAGTCAAAATGATGAACAAGGAGAAAGACAAATGCAACCTCTGGCTACAGCTGATATGAAAGTAACAGTCAGCACCGGCTAAAAAGAAGAAATTATTATCTGAATGTTGTCCTTTTTCAAAATGAAAGAGTGAGGAAAGATAAAAGGCTGAAAATTGTTATTGTTGAAGCTTACTTATTTCTGGTATTTTGCTTACCGTCAACTACATGCAAAAACCAAAACCAAATCCAACCTTAAGTAAATTTGATAAAACACTGGCAGATTTCATAAAATTAGATTTATTTGTCCAAAATGATCATAAAGTAACAAAAATAACCTTAAGCAGGATTTATAGCTGGGTCATTGTATTGGATTGCATTCATTTGAGCCAGGTGAACCTAATAAACTGGAAGTTGAGTGTAAATGCATGTTTCTATTTTTCTAGCTCATGACAGATATTTCTATTCCATTTCTTGCTTTTCATTGACACATTTGGAGAAGTGGTGGCCTTTTCCAGTATTAGACTCTTCACTACTGAGAATCTCCTGATGTCTACATTCATGCCTATCCAACTCACAGCCAGAGGATGTGGGTAGGCACACTTCAGCTGATGCACATCAGAAAGCAGCCAACATTCTGCTTCAGTACTGGAGGCACAGCAGGAAGCCAGGGTTTCATGTGGCTATCACCAGGGTGGTCCAAGTCCTGGATCATATTTCACCTCCACTGACACACAGTCTGCATGCTGTAGCGACTGTATTGCTACATCCCAACCATTTGTTGTCAACAGGCTTGTGTCTTGTTCACAGTGATTTGAATGTTTGGTTGTTTTTTCTAGCAATTGCTGCCATCCACACTGGCTGCAGTTATACTCCATCACATTGTTATCATTGTGATTCAAGGTGTGATTTACGCCCTAAGTATTTTTTATTTTACACATGCACTTAAAAGTCCCTGTAAAACCCAGATTCTTGTACCATTTTAATTGCTGTGCGTAAAATAGACAACACTGCATCTTAAATTGCTCTCTTTATGCATATGAATATAAAAGTTTAACAGTTAGTTGTAATGTTCCCATAATTAGGCTGTCAGACAACATGCAGATTTAATAGTGATAGTTTTCATTGTATATTTATTCAATAGACCTTTTGTAAGTGTTTCCATAATCCAGTATGCTTTCAAATATGCTCTCTCGAGCGCTTCGTTTTTAATTCTTCACAGAATTACTGTCACTTTTTATGTGCAACACAATGAATGCTTTCTAGGAGAGACTGATCTAAATGTGTACCGTTATTCTCATTTGTATGAAATACTTGAAATGCTTGCATCAAGACTACAAACACACATTGACAACATGAGAGCTCCCCAAAAAGTAAAGCCAAAACATCTTGTTCGCCCCTGGTGGTGGGCTGCAGGTCATAAATAGGCCATTAACCCCTCCCCCTCAATTATCAGGCTCAAACAGGTGGTGGACTCACAGAGTGGACTACAGACAGAGCGATAGGCAAGGGTAGGCCGCCATGTATTCGGTCACCACCTTCTTTATCGTGAGCCACCAAAACCGTTGCCTGATCACGACACGGTCCGACTGACACCAGGATGGCAGGAGATCAGAGAGGTATGAGCCCAATGGATCACCTGAGAGCGTAGGTCAGGAGGTACGAACAGCCGGTCTGGGGAAGCCCCGTCAGGAATCTGACCTCCCCGATTAGCTTCCATGACCTTCTGCTCAATCTCCCAGGTGACAGCTCCCACAAAGCAGGACAGGGACAGAATGGGCGAACGGGTCTTTGACTCTACCTCTGGGGAAAGAAAGTCTTGACAGAGCATCACTTCACAATCTTGGACCCAGGACGGAAAGAAACCCGGTTAAGGACTAACCTCCCATACGGGACGCTGTAAAAAGTAAAGTTATCGCACCCGTGACGACACACAGATCATTTCATTGGTCAACACTACACCTGACATTCTATTGGTTGGGGAATTTTGACAGGGTTGTTGCACAAAAAAAATCCAAGAGCAGAGGAGAAATCTGAGAGCAGAATATTCAAGAGCGCACAGAAGCAGCCTGAGTGCGAAGAGAAGGGCTGAAGCAGGAGCGCAGGAAATCTGTGCAAGCAACAATATATCTGAGTGAAGCAACAATATATCTGAGTGAAGCAACAATATATCCGTGCAAGCAACAATATATTTGAGTGAAGCAACAATATATCTGAGTGAAGCATACAGTTTGAGCAGAAGCAGAGCAATTTTAAGTGCAAACAGGGGCTGTTTGAGTACGAACGCTGGAAAGCATTACAAAAATGAAAGTGAAACGAATAAGTGATGCTCTCAATGTGAAAGATCTCGCTCTTGAATAAAGATAGGGAACAAACCCCATATTAGTCCACCACTTTGGTTCAGATGGAAATATCTCACTCCTGAAAAATTTGCAGTCATGGTACCTAGTGGACTATTGTCACTGACTTTGGTAATCCATTGACTTTTCCTCTAGTGTTGACATTATGGTTTTAATAAAATGTCTTGGAAACTATTGGATGGATTGCTTTAAAGATTTTGTACAGATATCCATGGTGCCTATGATTTTGATTACTTTTCATTTTTTTAAATTCTCACGCACTCAAAGCACCACTGTGCTTATACTGTGCTTAATCAACAACTAGTTTGACTGAAGACTGTCAATTTTATTAATGACATATATCATAAACACTCCAATTTGTATAAATTATTTTGTAAAAACAGGTAAGAATTTTATACTGACACCTCAAAAGGTCCAGATTACACTAAAGTTAGGTTGCTGCAGTTAATTGCTATTGCAGCTCTACTTTGTAACACAGGCTAGACTGATTTACTGTATATATGTTGCTTTATGTAGAATTTATTTAGAGTAAACACGTATGTACAGTATGTATGTATGTAAACATGATTCACTGATACTATTACAGGAATGTGAGAATTGCTTGTTATTTGATCCTATCTGCTGTGTGCAGATGGGTTTTCCACACTGTTGTGTCCTCCCAGTGCTGCCTGCAAAGCATAGGTGTTGGATTTCCAGCTCAGATAGTAGAGCAAAATGTTCTCAGTCAGACAGGATTACCATTTGATCCGTCAGTGAGGAGCTTACAGTCTAGCAGGGTAATAGTGCTATGCTAGCAAGCTAATAGCTCATATCATTGCTGTTTGGTTTCTCCCTGCATCTCACTCAAACATACCTGACTGAACTCAGTAGCAGGTATCCCAGTAACTGTTCATAATGGATCATAAGGACCTCTGGGTCTGCTGGTAATTAGTGTAATGGCCCCAGATACACCGATACAGGGGCTTCCTCCTGGCTGGCTTTGTTTGCTCCGCTTGATTTTCATCAGTGTTTTAATGGTGTTAACCTCTCCCCCAGGCCTCAGCTCAGGGTATTGCTTTCACTGACCTGCTTAAGCACCATCATATTTTCCACTCCTGTCCACCTTACATCTTACCAACCAGCATACAGTGTCAATATTAATAGTGCTTATCCATCCTTACCATTTGAGACTACTACTACTGCTGCTATATTGGCTATGTTTTTTGTTTCTTTAAGAAATTAGATTTGTGTATATTGTCAAAGCAATAAACAAAATAAGGATAGAGAAACAAAACTAGTTTGTGTTCAAAAATTTAAAAATCTTTTAAAGGTACTCCCCCAATAGTACTGAAAAAGTAGACCTGCAAAACTGTTTTACGATTAATTCGGCTAAACATTACAGTTCTTTTTCGCTTGCCTGGTCAGATAGCATCATGAGGCATTTTACTTGCCCGAGCACAGAGCTTATTTGCCCCGGGCAAGCGTTTTATTGTCGAGCCCTGCATATGTATGTTAGCATCCTCAACTACCAGCTCCACTGTCGTTAGTGCCAGGGGGGTGAAAAAAATTAAACTGTGGAATCTGGATCGGCATGTGGATCTGATGAATGAATTATGTCTGGATCGGAACCTGATATCATTACTGGATCAGATCCAGTGTTAATTTTGGCAGCTGTTTTAGATTTATTTTTAGTCTGAATGCTTATTATTTTTAATCACATTTTAGTCAATTTTATTCTTGTAAGTTTTAGTCTAGTTTTAGTCGACGACAACTGAAAATGTTTCAGTTGATAAAAAGTCATTACATTTTAGTACCTGTCAGGTTGGGACGTCATCACCTGTATATCTGGGATTCGGTCTACACACATTCCTCAACCAATGACAGGGCTGCATTGCTTATATTTTGACAGACAGACTAGACGGGGGAGAATATCATGCATTTTGAATAGGGGTGTAACAGATCACAAAACTCACGGTACGGATCGTGTCACGGTTTTTGACTCACGGTTCGGATCATTTTTCAGATCAGCAAAAAGGGTTAGAGTTAAATTTAAAAATGTGCTTCTTTGTGCTCAGTTTGTAGTCACCACCATAGATGTATTATAAGTATTATCATTTAATTTATTTATTTTATCTATTTATTTTACTAAATAAGTATTGTAATATAAGCTCTTTTAATACTGTGGTCACCACTCTGTAATCTTAATGTCCCGCCTACAGCTCTATCTGATTGGTTACACGTCACGAGTAATAGGCCATCAACACTGAAGGCTGTTGTTTGAAGAGACTGGAGCTGTCAGTCAAAGCGAAGGTAGCAGAAACTTCTGAAGTTGTAATGAATCACAATCTCATGATCTACTTCTATGACGACCAGCATGCCCAGTTTCCCAGTTACACCACTGAAAATGTCCTAAGTCACAGCCAACGGGATTTCACTTAACAGAGGCTGTTAGATAAGTCGCTTCAGAGTAAAACACAGCACGCGACTGTCTTCTCCATCTTTAGTGCAGCTCCGCATCGAGATTTAAGAAACTATTACTATAAAAAGTAACAGCGGACGTAAAACTGTATTTTACACTATGATGGTTAAATTTTGCAAGTGATCCGTGGTGCACATGCGTGCCGAACTGTGGGGGGTGAACCGTACGGATCACGAATCAACAACGTTCCTTTACACCCCTAATTTTGAATGTCCGTTAGCCCACCAGTAACAATTTAGTCCGATCTCCTCTCGTTAACGAAAACAAAACATACATTTTGTCATAGTCGTTATTATCAAAGATCTATTTTTAGCTCTTCAAGGTCTCGTCTTAGTCAAGGAAAAAAGGTTGTTGAAGAACATTTTTCATCATAGTTTTTGTTAACGAAAGAAACACTGATCAGTCCCATCTCTATTCCTTTTACAGTTTGTCCCAGTCGATGATAAACCAAATCAAACTGCAGTCTTGTCCATTGCAATAATGTCCTTCTCAAAAATCCTTTTAGAACTGACAAACTTGCTAATTTGTGGGCTATGATGGCACATGCAAATGTGTGCAGGTAAAGTGAGAGGCTGATGCACTGTAGAAATTTTGTGGCATACCCTTGTGAGCCACAAACATCTTACCTCCATGACTCACTTAGTTGATTGCTTTATTTTTTTAATCATTTGATACTTAGTTATGTTTGTTGCGCATTGAGTATCAGTAAACCCACCTTGAAAGCCTTGTCCTTGTCAGTTTATAGATTTGATTTGGTTTAACCATGGATTTAGTAAGGGAAATCTGGATACAGCATCAGAAGTGGGGTCCAGTTCATTCCTATGAAAGTTGTTCAGTGGCACATGAAGCCAAAAATGTTCAACTTCCTGGGTAAAATTACCCAGATCTCCTGTGGAGCTTCCGAACTGTGCAGCCCATAAAGACTTCTGCGGGCGAAGCCCCTAACTTCCAGTTTAGCTCTCTGCTAATTTGAATCGGGATAAAAGGATTTTATAATGCAGCTCTTATAGACTTTCAAAATGTTATTGGACTGAATTAATCAAATTCTGATATGGAAATGAGTCATTTTGCAGGGGTTGTGACGTTCAAAAACGATGCTCCACCGTTTTAAAGTCGCTTCTCTCACAATTTAAGCTAATGGGAAAAAGTGTGCATGATGTCACGTTGTAATTATACAGTTTGGCCACAATGTCAAATTGGCTTCAAAGCCTGGCGCTGTTCCTGGGGGGTTGCCTGATTCTTCTCAGGTCAGTGTCAAAGTGCCTTGTAGCTTTCTATCTTAAATTTTCCTCCAGTACTTTAGATCACCTCTTTGAATTTACACCAATCAGCCACAACATTAAGACCACTGACAGTTGAAATGAATAACATTGACCATATTGCTACAGTGCAATATTCTGCTGAGAAACCCTGGTTCCTGGCATTCATTTGAATGCCAATTGACACAAACCATCCGCCCAAACACCTTTGCAGATCAAGCACAACCCCCATGGCACCAGCACACCCCCGATGACATTTGTCCCCCAGCAGGACAGTGTATGCTGCCACACCACACGCATTGCACGAAAACCTCGGCTACACCACTCTGTAGATCAATGTCATTCACTTCATCTGTCAGTGGTTTTTATGTTGTGGCTGATCGGTGTAAAATCAAATCTCTGTTTGAGTGCCATACTGCTCAGGTTTACTCTCATTTGTGTTATGATAAATTCAGTCACTGGCACTGAATGAGACCGCCAAGATTTCTTAAAATGTAGCTATTGCATCTATTGGCACTTGTACATTACTACAGACTACAGTTGGCTGAGACATTAACACATACACAGTGACTAAAATAGAATGATAATAATAATACAGATGAATAATTCAGAACAACAAAGTGTTAAAAAAAATAGCATGGTTATATTGTTGAATTTGTTAAATCAAAGCGGTAGAAATATACATGATGCTTAACTGGGATGCACATTATATGACAGACATGAGGACTTAATCCACCCTACTTTTTTTAACCCAGCCTGTATTTTGGGGCCGGTCTTTATTTGCCTGTGTATTGCCCCTGGCCATTATTAGAGGCCCAGCTTTTAATTGACTACTTGTTTTAGTTTACAGTAGTACCGTAAGTCTCTGTGGGTTCATCATGGGTGACAGCTTTATTAAAGCTTATTTCATTAAATGTATCAGAAATTTTTTCTACATAAAAAATTATAATTGATGCAGCTTTAAACTACCACAAACTTGTTCACTATAGATACATTGCAAGTCTGTTATTCTGATATTTAATTATTTATATTATTAATTATCCAATTTAAACTGCTTTTAAGCAATTGGTGTTTTTTTGAATACTGGAAAAACTGTATTTACTATTTGTGTTTTTTGTGTGTATTTGTGTTGTATTAGTGATTTGATTGTGTGCACATTTTGTTTAGTATGAGTGTCACACTAAAGACAGTTTGATTTCTTAACTCTTTTTCTCAGCGCAGCACTGATGGGTTCTGGAAGTCAGTGGCCAAACACGTTCCAAGGAAGCCCAGCGACATGCGCATCCTAAACCCCTACTTCATCCAGGAGGCCTCCTTCAAGCTGATTGGCTTACCTCATAACAATGGACAGATGGGCAGAGGAGTGAGTAACCTGTTGTTTTCCCTAGATTCTGTTCATTTCTAATTAAAGATGTAACAGGAACAGTGAGTTGTTCACAGTGGTGAGTTAATGGTCAGGAGCTTTGGTAGCTGACCCCACTATCTGTCTGTTCACATTATGAAGGCCTCTGTGAACACATAGCAGATGCTGTTGGGAGCCAAGCACCAACAAAGAGCTGCAAAACAGTCTGAAAACAAACAGTGTTACCATTAGGCTGTAATAAATAGAACCATGCTTCAAATTTCACATCTGTAAGGTATCCACACTATAACTAAACAGTGTTAGTAAGGCTCCACTGCTGTACATTCACATGTACTACATACTGTACATGTTCTGGGATACAGCTCATGTTTTGGTTATGTGTTTCACACAAACTATGTATTTCAGAATATCCCAACTCTGGGGACAGTTGCCATAACAATGGCCCTTCATAACTGTGATGAAGTAGCTGTGGCTGGATTTGGTTACAACATGAGCACCCCCCACGCCCCTCTGCACTACTATGAGAAGATCAGGATGTCGGCCATCAAAGAGGTAACTACTGCAAAGACCTGATTTCATAAGGTACCATAATAGGTTCTAAAACTGGCACCATATTGATTGGTGCAATATCAGTGTATGTGTGCACTAAAAATTGTTTATCTCCCAAACAGCCTAACAGAGGGCTGACATGTTACCTGTTGCCCAACCACATTCATTACTTTAGCACTTGACAAGGAGTAACTGCCCGTGGCTGTGAGTTTTGAGAGTCCGGTCATTTTGTCATCACCACTAGCCAGCCCCCCAATAATGCAGGACAAACGGAGCACTGAGTGTGCAGGAGCTGCCAATGATGAGCAGCTCCAAACATAACACTAGAGGGGTAACTACATAGAGCATCATGGAAGCCAAGGGCCACTGACCAGGCTGCTGTATTTGACGTGTTTGGAGTGAAGAAAAGCTGTTACAAGCATACACACACTCACACACTCAACACAACCCTCTGTAGCAAGTTATATTCATGTTTGTCTACAATATCACCCTCTAACATCATCTAGCCAACTGCCAGCCAGCCAACAACACATCAAGCTAACCCTAACCGGCAGCATGCTGCTCAACACACCAAGCAACAGCCAAAAACAACACTCAGATAAATGTCAGTGTGAGGATATTAAAGGATGGTATGTGAGATCTGCCTTCCTTCCAATATAATGGAAATAGATTGCACTTGTGTTGTGGTGTTCAAATCGGCAATAAAATACTTGTATTATAAAATATAATTTTCTTACATCAAAGTATATTGTATCACTGCGCAGAAGGAAACGCATATCTACTCAGGACAAGAGGCTCATGCTCCAAATAGAGCGGGATTTAAACATTAACTGTGTCCTTCTCAGCTTAGCTGTAACGTTAGTTAGCTTAGCTAGCTTAGTTAGGTAACCTCTCATCTATGGATAGATGCACACTTCCTTCTTTGCGGTGATACGAAATAAAAATAGTGCTTTTGAGCACCACAAGTGCTATCTTATAGTCATCTTATATTGGAGAGAAGGCAGACATTTCGACAGGCGATATCTCCAGAACTGAGCAACACACACCAAAACAATAGATGAATGAACAAGATGAATAAAATGAATACACCACAGGTAACAGGAAAAATATGTATTTTTGATTTGGGGGTAAACTGTCCATTTAACAAAGTCAAACAACTTTTACTTTGTGATCACTGAAAAAGCTACAGCGCCCATGAAAATTTCAGAAGTATTCGCTCATCATCATCATCTGGTTGTCAACCGCCATTAAACAAGAAGAAGAACACGCCGGAAGAGGAGGAGGGGCTATTTCTTTTCGCCATTTCACTCGGATATCAGCCATGGCACAACAGTTCACAACACCCTCCGGAGGCGGACACAACTCAGCGAGTTTCACCGCCTTCTCCAGGAGCTCTGTCTGGATGACAGCCACTTCCAGCGCTAATCGTAGCGCAAACAGCTACGATTAGCTGGTCCTCCATTCCTGCTACAACGTCAGGACGTTGGGACGTCAGCGACATCAGTAGAATCTCGACACTGATTGACTTTTGCGACAACGCGTCACGCGATTTTGTCGCTTGAGTTCAAATATTTCAACCCGAGCGACAGTGTCGCGTTGCGTCTGGCGCGTCTGTTTTGTCATCTGGCGTGACAGACGCAACCAACGCGTCTGTGCATTGACGAGAACACAACTCCAAGGGCATAGGCAAAAGACCCAAACGCAGAGACCGCAGGCTGAGCAGGTATGGTTCAAAGTATCTAATTTGTAAGGCAAAACACTTACGACCGTCAGTCCAAAACGAGAACACAACTCCAAGGGCATAGGCAAAATCCCAAAAACATAAGTCAAAAAGCACGAGAGGCACTAAACACTGAAGACACTGGGAGTAGGGCACACATAACTTACAAGGAACTAGCACTGAGGAAAGGGGAGACAGAGACTAAATACAGGGAGGACAATGAGGAACAGGTGAAACAATCAGGGCAAGATACAAGAGGAAGGGACCGTACAACATACAACAGGAAATAAACTAGAATACAACACAAGGAAACTACCCACAAAACCTGAAACCAAGACTGTAGTTATCAACATAAAACAGGAAACCAGAAACTTTAAAAAATTAAAACAAGAAATAACCACAGAAATAAACTAGAATACAACACAATAAAACTGAAACCCTGACAGGATAGTTACAGCAATAATATCATTATCTTGAATTCTTATGGTCATAATATTCGTATAGTGAAAATCTGATGTCACATCAACCCTACCTGTGCACCTATCTGTGAACAATCAAATTAACACAGATGAGTTAAGTGTGGCTTGTTCAGTAGCATTGGGTGCCAACACATTACCTTTAGAAACAGAATCAGTATCACCTCTGTGTACAGCCCTTTTAACAAGAGCCAATCGTGAAGACAAAATCACTTTCAATAGGTTGGTAACAAGCGTCGAGGACCGCTTCAGGTTATTAGATGCAGGTACACCTTTACCATAGTCAAATCCATGCATTTACCGAGCATTTTCAAGGTGTATTTTCAAACTTTTTAAACAGCCTACATTAGTGGTAATCACATAATTATATAGGCTGCAAATATCTACATTGAGAATTATCGTTTCAGGTCATTACATTAATTCAGATGTCATTGTGCAATAACCAACCAAAATCACATTTTGTGATCTCATTCTATAGAATGGTGGCAAACCAAAAAAAAATTCCATGTTTCAAAATGTATGAAGTTTATGTTCCAGGAGGAAGCATGGGCTCCCACTACACCTATTGGGTGTCTGAGAATCTTACCTGAACCATCACAAAAGGAAATAATCAGAATTTGGATTAAAAGTTTTGTCTGATTCTGGCCTAAGAGATGTATTTGTATCCACTAGTTGTTCAAATTCGTATGTACTAATCATCAATGTCAATCAGTGGGATCAATACTGGGTTCATATGCGTAGTTTCAAGTCTCTCTAATCTGTGAACTGCAATGTTAGAGCTGGACAGAATAGTCACATTGTAACATGATTTGGAGAAGCTGTTATGTTTTGGGTGACAGAAGTGTTCAGAATGTGTGGCACAGATGTGATGCAGCAAAGACTTCACAATTGAAGCTTATAACAATAAGGCTAATATTTCATTTAAAATAGCCATTGCTGTTACAGTTCACAAACAGACTTGCATCCCCTGTGTTCCTGTGTTGCCTTGGGTCTCCCCCCCATGGCCCCCCGCTGGGGGTTGATGGGGGTATTCCGGGACATTACGGCAGGACCCTCGGGCTGTGTAGGCCAGGCTCCTCTTCGGCTGGGGGTGGGTGGGCGATGGGGGTGAGTGA
>JBBPCS010071523.1:0-16537 GCA_037974645.1 Hollardia meadi
CACACACACACACACACACACACACACACACACACACACACACACACACACACACACACATACACACACACACACACCCTGTCCCGTATAACTCTTAAAATAATAATCAGTCTCAAATGTTTTCAAGAGTACACAATGGCACTTATGTTGTGATTTTTTCACTAATAACTGCACCATGTGGTTTTCATTTTATTTTGTGGTTTTCAAAGAAGCCAAGTTTTTAGATTTTATTCTATATTGTACTGATTCCAGCATGAGTCCTACAACGTTATATTAATTATCAAGATTGTGGCTAATTCTTACCTGACAGATGCTGTTCTCAGTCTCAGCCCTCTGTGTTCCAGTTAAACTGGTGAAAGAAGACATAAACCCTGTTAAGCTTACTAGTTAGAGTCAGACCTGTCACTCATCTGTAGGTTGGACATAATGTACAGTATGCAGAAAATGTTATGTATGTTTATAAGTAGGGTAATACTTATAAAACCAGAAAATCAATTATCTGACTTACTGGGCAGCTGTTAGGAAAAAAAGACATTCACACATCTCTGATATGATGGATACAGTACGTTCACTTTGGAGTATTTCTTGATTACATGTTTGTTGCTGGACTTGTTGTGCACATCAAAATGAAGGCAGTAAGTAATCAAGATGATATGACTTTTGTTTTTGTTAATTTCGTAAATTGTTCTTTTCTATGTGTTTATAATACATGTACTTGCAGTGATATGTAATGGACACTACTAGTTTGAGACTCACATAATAATGAAATGTGGAATGTTTGATATTGAGATGGTGGAATGACAAGACTTCACGAGCATTAGGAACAACCAGCTAAAAATCTTATGAACACGATAATCAGGGTGTATAATTAAACTCTTACATAATTTCATTGCTGAGATAATGAACTGTAAAAGCTAATAAAATACCTCTGCAATAAAATTATTTCTACGCTTACAAAAAACACATTCAGCATTGACACCTTCAGTCTTTCTGTGCTCTACTGTAATGTTTTTGTGTGAATCATTTGAGGGAGATATCTAAGATTGGCCACAGGAATGCGGATCAACAGGATGGTCAGCATTCCTCTCCTCTGTCCCTCTTTCCCCCTCATTCCCACTGTCACATGAGCACTAAAGTCACACCTCATTATAAATGATGACAGGTACAGTTATGTTGGACATGGTGGCCATGGATAATGCCTGGGTGTACTGTACACACACAAGATCACACCCTCAGTACAAGATGTCTATATAAGGTCACGTTGGATGGTATGAAAAGACTGCAGGTGGCGAGCAGACAGTTAAAGGGTGTGTTCTCTCCCTGAAACAAAACCAGTTCGACTAACTGACCTTGATTGACAAGGCTAATGTGGCACACTTTGCATCATAGATAAACATGCAAATATGTTTAAAGAAAATGTTTAGGACATACTTCTTCACCACACACAATATCAAAAGCAATTATGTCCCCAGAAAACCAAGACAGCAAGTCTAAGCTCAAATGTCTCTGATTCTCTTGTATTGCTGACTTGAGGAAGTACTGCTACACAAAGAAATCAGCCGATAGGTAGAGGATTTGTGAAAAGGTAGGTAAAGACAGTAAAGCTGGATTTCCTGAAAGGAGAGGAAAGGAAGGGAATAGAGCTTCGTATCTTCCTATACTGGAAACCAGGACATGTAGTGTGAAGTTTGGATGCCAATATACATACTGCTAACCCTTGGACAGACAAACACACATTAACGCAATCATGTCCAATCTACTCTAAGGGGTCACATAGATTCACTTCCTTGTTTATACAAGGAGCTGACCATTCCAGATAGTGTGTCACAGGCTAAAATATGCAGACAGGGCTCAGTGGTTCAGTTACTGTTTGACTAAACGTTAGAGATGACTCGTGATTTCAGAGAATGATTCAACCAAAAGTACCAGATGTATCTATTCCACAGCTCAGAAACAGCTCCTGACAAAAACAACAGAGGAGAAGACAGTGACAGCTTCCCATCCTTTCTACTTAATATATAATGAGCTAATGAGCCACAGTAGATACTGTGCATGAAAAAAAGAAACTTGATGGATAGATGAAAACACTACCAGACCAGTTAAATCTGCCACTCTGCCGCACTATAATGATTGCACTATGAAAATAAGACACACCTAGCAGATCCTAACGCTGCAACTCACTTGCCCTATAACACAATAGGTCTATTTGAACCCACGTGTATCATTTAAACATGATATTGACAAAAAACATTGCCACAACCAGGTGCTTCTTTTTTCTGGTCTGAAATATTTAAGCATAAGAAGAAAAAACCCTAATCTTCTTAAGATGTTTACAAGAATACTTGACATCCTGTGCGAATGTGTGACCACATAAATCTGCAGAAGTTGCATTGTTGAGCCTGTGTGGCCCAACGTGTTCTTCATGTACTTGTCTAACCTCATGTAACCTCATGTAAGTTAATGCTGGTCTGTTAATTTATGCTACTTGAACCGTGGCTCAGGAAGCAAAATATTTCAATAAAACCTATGATCAAGGTCAGCATTGAATTTCATTAACACATGTTGCAGGGTGAATGTGATCCTTTCCTTTGTTTACCTGTGTAGACAGGGCTCTAAGTTCTTCTTCTTGTCAAGGCTTAGACTGCTGGAGAGTCTGAAGAAGAGGGAGGAAGTGAATATGGGTCCAATGGGCTTCTGGGTCTGGACCAATGGATTTCCACAACAAGCAGCCTCTTCCTGTCTTAGTCTATCTGCTTTTAATACAAGTGCTGTAATAGATTCAGAATAAGGGGTTATGTTCTGGTCACTGCTGTAAATTCAAATAAATAAATGAGACTGTATATATTATTGTTGTGTACAGACATGGTGTGTGCAACATTTGTGTGCATGTCACCTTTGTGTGTTTCTTCCTGTCTGATGACAGATGGGTGACTCTGCTGTCCACTTGGGGTTTCATCACCATGATTCTCCTGCTGCAACCTTTCACCGAACGTTTCATCCTGCTGTTCTCTAAAAAATACACACAAAAAAGTCAAACATTTTAATCATGCAAAAATGCCATACATCAGACGGCTATACGCCATCAAGCCCCAAGTGCTAAGGCCACGCCCCCTTTTAGGGGAAAGAATCATACTTTCTCATAAGAAACTACTGTGAGAGAGAAGTCTTCTTCATTTGGTAAAAGTGTAAATATGAATTATGAATTAACTATCATCATAATTCATGTTTCCATCCAACTACTTCTTTATGAATTATGAAGTATTGAATTGAAAACACTGAATAGGAGCGTGCGTTTTTTGCAGTCAGAAGCGTCGGCTAAATTGTTTTCTAGCAAGAATTTAAAAAACGCACTGCTCTTTTTTTGTGTCCACCAAAGCCCCTAAAAAGGCAGTGTGGCCTTTTGCAACCTGCAAAATGCGCTCTGTCTGATTGGCCCCTGATGAAGCCATAGGCTCCAACATACTTTCTAGTTGCTGTAGCCTGTAGCCCATACTGAAGCCTGCTCCGCCTTGTCACTCCCTTCTTCTGCTCTGGAAAACCAATCTTTACTAAAACGCATCGCTTCTGATGAGCCAGCGCGGGAATGTCACCACAGACACCGGCTTAAAAACTCTGGTATACCGTAAAATATACACTGTGTAGGTATACAGCAAAATTTATCTGGTGTTTTTCAGCTTAATCAGCACTGTGTGAACTCCTTTGGCATGGTCTTGAAGGTAACAGGCATTCGATAATATGAAAAAAGTCCTGCACTCCAGCTTAAATTCAACATTTCTTCTCCAGGTCTCTATTAAAAAAAGGTCATTAAAAATGATCAATAATTATCGATCTCAATAGAAATCAAAGATAAATTCTTCAGCTATATGGCCTAACTGTACGCGGACAGTTATAAAGCTTACTGTTGTGTGTAGTCATTCTGGAAAAACCCTAAACAGATGTTTCATACCTGTAGCCCGGACATTTACATGTTTAATGAAGAGCATGTTCGCTTTGACTATGGCGTATTCTCAGTAGCTATCTGCATAGGCTTCAGCTTAAATGCTGAATAATATGCACCATTCTCTTTCTCTTGTAAATCTAATTTGTAGTAAAAAAACCTGAATTTTAAAGGTTCATCGAAGGACAATCAAACAGCAATGCCTCCCTCATCTTATCAGTTCCTCAGAGCTGGGCTGATTAGCAGTGGTTATGTAACAATTTGACTCTGCTCTTTCCACTTTCTCTTACAACCAGAGGACAGAGATAACACACCCACTCAAACAGTCACATTTCCTGCTGCAGCCGAACAGTGAACCTACACTGCTGTGTCGACTGCCGAGCAGGATGATGACACAACAACACTGACCAGGCAGCTATCTACTGTAAAATATGAGTATACAAGTTGCTGCAACCTTTATTCATTAAACGTAACAAATTAGCAATTATCTGTCACAGAACATTCCAGGATGCCCTTTTCTCTTTTTAATCCAATTCAGCAGTTTATAAGTGGATTAGGATCCAGCGTCTTCGTGTAACCTCCAGTGCTTCTTGTAATCACAAGGTGAAGCACTGCTGTTTTTCTTTCTTGACCTTACTTAATAACGACCTTCACCACTCCCTATCCACCCTGCCTTCAGGGGCAATTCATTGGTCTCATTACTCTCTGTTAGGATAATATAAAAGTCTGACATGACATGACATGAGAGAGAAGCAGAGAGAAAAATAAGGAGGGAGGGAGATATTCATGCTCTGCAACAGATAATTCAGTGCCAAAGCCAACACACCTTCCACGCCTGCGGATGGTGCTGAGTGCTTCAAATCCTTCCTCTCCTGGGGGCAACTGAAGAAATCCTATCACATCACAACAATAATAAACCTGTAGGTAGCCATGTTTTAACCAGCATGTGACAGGACTGTGATGGTGGTGACACCAACTGAAATTTACAGTATTGCTGAAATAAATTATTAAAATAAATTATATACAATTATTCCATTAATTGAAGTATTCCAGTGGTTCAGCAGGTATTTTGTGATAACCTTGCCTTTAATTTCCCCCCTTAGGTAGATGAGATGCCATTTATGGAACTGTTAGATAGGAAGACTCCCATTAATCAATTACTTTCAAGATTGTTGAATCTGTGGATTGATTTCTTTTAGATTCAATTCTCAAGTTAACATCTTAAGTTTCTTTGTGTTGTCCAGGCAACAGTCTAAAACCCAAAGACATTCAGTTTACAGTCACGTGACAAAGAAAAGCATCAGCCCTTGATATTTTAAAAGCAGGAATCAGCGACAGTTTGGTGTCTTAGCTTGAAAGATGACGGTTATTTGGTTATCAAAATTGTTGATCTTTATTTTACTGTTGACTAATAAACGAATCGAGAGATTGTTTCAGCCCTCAACATTTCACCGCAGAGAAAACACATCGTCTGTGGTGGATCTGTGGCTGCAGCTGTGAATACATACAAGACATATTGATCCTCCATTTGATGACATGCAGGCTTGGTCTCATTTTTCTGTTTTTCCCTGTCCGTTGTGTCAAGGTTGCATTTGTTCTACCTATGCTTGGGATGTCAGAGCTGGAATGCCAAGAATGTTACAACTATTTATACTTTTAGCTTGTGCTGAAATGATTACTTCATGAAGTATACTTCCTTCTTCCTAAATATCCTGCTTTTTGCATTGTCTGTCAAAGTACTTTGTAAACTCTGCTTTTAAAGGTGCTGTATGAATAATTTATCATCATTATCATACTAATAATACCACTACTACTAATAAAAACGTATAAGTCAAGACTGCTGGTTGGACAAAACAAGTCATTTAAATGTCATCTTTGGCTCTTGATAATTGTAATTGGCATTTTACATTATTTCTTCAAATTGAATTGATAATGTAAATAATCATCAGACTCACAAATGACTCAGTTAGGTGAGAAAGAAACTGATGAATGTCCTGTGTAGTCAGCTTATCAGAGCTATAAGGATTACTAGTTATTTAAATCAGCACCACGGCAGTTTGTAATTCTATTTGACTGCAGATTTTCCTCTTATATGAATTTTATTTATTTATTTATTTTTTAAACAATTTTTTAGGGCTGCATCCAAGGACTAATTTTATATTTGGACAATCATAAATTTTGTGATTATTTTCTAAAGTAATCAATATATTGTTTATTGTTATATTGTGATCTATAAAATGCTAGAAAATAGTAACCAAAAAAAGCTACTGAAAATGATTACTTATATACTTAATTAATGAACAAATTATTTCTCACAATTTTTTTTTTTCATACATCAATCATGATTTCAGTTTTGCAGCAGAGCTACTCCACAGTCTTTCCAGGTACCTAAAAACTGCCAAAGAAACTCTTACAGTCCAAGTATCTCCAGTTGGCAATCATCAAATTAGTTGGTCAGCATACAATCACCAACTATTTTGATATTTGATTAAAGGTGCAGATTTAAAAAAACAAAAAAAAAAAAACTTTTATTATTATTATTTTTTTTAATACTTTGGTGGTGGAAGTTAAGTCAAACACGCTCCTGTTCCAGCAAATCAAAGTTGAGGATTTTCTGTTTTTCTCTGATTTATATCTTTTGTTGTCGTTGCGTTGCGTTGTCTTTGCGTTTCATAGTGAGTTGGGGGCACTGGGTCATTTTTCTCTATTATATTCTAGCATTTAATAGACGTAATAGCTTGAAAAAAATAACCGACAGATTAATTTTTAAAGAAAACGACTGTTGGGTGCGGCCCTACTTTTTAAGTGTATTAGGGAGAGAGAACACTATAAATGTTTTTTTTTTTAAGGTTAAAGTTATAATCCTATTTTGAGAGTCTAATCCCTAAAATTAAACTCAGGCATGACCTCTAATCCTGTGTTGACAAAACATGAACAACCTACAACCCTGTGTCAACGCTGCAGCTATGAAACACGAATGTTATGTGGACTGTGTGAACTGTCTCTCAGTTTGTTTTGATAGTTCACAAGCTGGTGACTAACTCTTTTTCTGACAGGCTGACAGAGCTGCTTCATTATGTGCAGTGTGTGTAATATGTTGGTGTATTCTTCACTTGAGGTCAGCCTCACTGTGGGTGTGTGCCTGCTGTTATCTGCCAGCTAACACTTACATAACCATGAGGATCCAGCCTGAACCAAAGTGTGGGTGTGTACTCAACACTGACAAACACATGTAATGTTCCAACGACAGCAAATGATTTGATAATGACTTTGCAGTGACTACATGAGTGGCAACAAAAGGTTGCCACGACTTGTTCTGTTTGCTGCCACACCTTCAGTGTGTGTGAGACTTCCAGGTGAGCTGTTTGTCTTGCAGCCTATAGATGGGTATACAATAGATACGTTTAGAGGGTATTAGCAGGAGGATGTGCAGATCATTAACGGAGGTAGAGCTCTGGACACGCACAGACAGCAGCATTGTGTATTCATGGTTATCTGCAGGTCTGGATGTGCATGTGTGAGCTTGCCTGCTAAACCAATGAAATACATCAACATGATGATGTGCTTTAATGTATCTGGCTAACAGAGTTAATTATGTAACAAATGCACGCAACCACACACATAATGCTCAGGTATCAACTGGATTCATTCTAAATTCATACACGATACAGTAACACTACACAGTAAAAAACCTGCGTTCAGAATCTGCTCTTATATTTCCTACATTCAACACGTGAAGTTAACTCCTACGTAAATGGACTACGTCACGTTTTATGAGTTAGAAGTAGAGCATGTCTGACCAAACTTCATTCAAATATCTCCAACTTGCGTAAACTAAGACCAAGTTTTACGAATCGTTTGATCAACAAAACAGCTGCAGTGATCCAAAACAGCATATAAAACGCAGTTTGGTTAAATATTCGACTTTCTTCCCAACTTCTTCCCGCCTCATTCTGCTGTCAAACACAGTATGGAGGGCAGTGTCGAGCAGTGAACCAAGTGTACAGTGTTATACTCCTGGAATAGCTTCGCACCGAATCTACTAAAGTCAGACCATGAATCCTAACACAGTCTCTGTTTGGCTGTGAGACAAGCATGTTTCCAGACGCGCGTTGCAACATTAAACACACAGATTTATAAAGGCAGTTCGGCGAGGTTTATTTCCCATCGGGAGAACACCGCGGGTACAAAGCCTCCAGCACGCACAGATCTAAGAAAGTGCGTAGCGACATTAAACAAATCTATAAGAAGCACAGCAAATAAAGAGTGATAATAAAGTCGTTATTAAAATGCTCTTTAGAGACATCGGAACCTACCGTACGGCCCGTGCTGCTCCTGCTGTCCTGTACACAGGCGTAGGTGTCTCTCCTCCTCCAACTCTGAGCTCCAACTCGCCTGCGTCACTTGTTGACATCCTATTTTAACCGGTTCAGTAAGACTTCAGTATCCCGACCGACGAGACAAAGCATGTTAAAAATGCACTGTGGACTTTAGCTGACTCGTGAACAGCCCGAGTACATGCCAGTGTTACAGTGGAGGTGAAAGTTCAACACCTCCACCTGACAGGTGAGCGGCGCGACAAGTGCGACCATCAAACTCCAGGCTGCGTCCCTTTCCAGAGGAGTTCCCTCCTCGGTCATTTCCTTATAGGACACTTCAGCTGTCCTGTGTGCCAGCAGGCATAGACAGAATCCTGGATTTAAAGTGTGCAAAAAGATACATGTTCTGTCTTATTATCTGTTCATTTGGAGATTAATAAAAAAAACAAAGACAAACTCCCACAGCTCTTAATCAGCTACAAAGACACTATTTCCCCAAAATTATTATCAGAAATGTAGCCTACTTGTTTTTTGTGGATTTGTGAAAAACCTAAACTCCCTCATAAAAAACAAATGCTCATGTGCTAATTCAGACAAGCCAACACGTCTGAAGTCATGATGACCTATCACTAACACTCAGTTCTAAGCTACAGGCATCAAAATTAATTATAGGCTACAGCGCTTATAATCTCAAAACAAATACAATAAAAAATATGGCCACAGGTGCTTTCAGACTCTTTGAAACAACTGATTCCAACAATTCCTCATCGTTCGAAGAGAGTAGAATTTATTTCATGGCTTTTGTTCTGTGTGCCATTTAAAGGCAATGTGATAATTTTATATGTTTTGGTCAACATGTTTATTTATGCTTGTGAGGAGAGGCTTGTACATATTTGTTAGGGATTATTTTTGAAAAGTGGTGCATAGTTCCAGGGAACTCAGCTGGGATTTGTGTTACTCAAAACTGACAAATAAGGACAAATTTATTGGAGTTTTTTTGTCCATTAGACAACACCCTCCACTGCATGCCAGAAACTCTTTACAGCTCCGGCTCTGTTTGTGAAGGAACAACAGTGCCCCTTCCTGTTCTGACACAGTGTTTTCCTTCATGCTAGATTAAAGAAGGAAATAGCTACTTTTACTTGCTTACAATACAGAAAGCCTTGTTAGTGCTAGCATTAGTGAAAAGTGGAAATAATCACATCTGCAACAGTTAATGCAGCCATGGCCATAAAACCTTGCCAGACATGAAGAATTTAGTAAGGAGTGTACAGTTTGTACTTAATCAATAAATTAATGTTGATTATTAATTCAAATAAAAAGCAGGAGTACGGTGGCCCTGACAGGTCAAAACACTGCAACATTTCAGGAAACAATACAACATTTCAGGAAACTCAAAATTTTTTCCACTGGACAAATATGAAACGCCTGTTTTTATTGGATTTGAGTGTTTCTTCTTTATTATATATATATATATTCAGACTTTTATGGAAAAAAAAATCTAATTTTTTCAATAGCTTCTGTGTGTTTTTCATATGGTGACTCCTTCCTGCAGTCTGGCCCTTCCTTAAGCACAACAGCCTTGAGTGTCTGGAGGCACAAGTCACCTCTGTGGGCTGTATAATTAATGTGAGGCATTGGCTGGTGATGTTCCAGTTGTCCATCTACTGAATTATCGTAGTGCTCCTGCTGCAGGCTGCAGACCATTTCAGGTTGGTATGGTGTTTCTTCTCTGTGGGTCTGCTAAGTGTGTGTCTCTGATGTACATTTCAGGGCCTAGCTTGTATACCACTTCAAGGAGCTTCAGGAGCATGCTCTGGAGGCGCTTGGGTGCACTCAGGAGGGGCTTACTGAGAATGGAAACAAATGGGCAGTGATCTGTCTCTGCTGTTACTCCCCCCTCCCATACATGTAGTAGTTGAATCACTGACAGGTAAACACAATGCTCAGGTATTCGTTTTCAATCTGTGCATAGTTTTGCTCTGTCTGGGACAATACCTCTAACAACACACGGTGTGCTCAATAGGCCTACTGAGTTCATCATCTCACCAGAGTAAGGTCTCAATTTAGTAAGACTTGGCTTAAGAACCATCCTGGATGTTAGCCTCACTTTGTCTTTGATGCTTATTATGTTGCAGGTTACTCCACAGTCCAGCTGGCATCTCTAGCACCCCTGTGCCAGTGGCAGGTCGACAAACCATTTTTCCTTGTGTGTTTACTAGCTTATTGCTGTGTACATCTGGCCCTGATTGCAATCATCGTCATCTTGGTCATCCAGAGGTAAGGTGTCCATCGCTTTAAGCTGATGTGCATTTTGGCTGCTTTTCATACACACTTTAACAAAGTGATGTTCCAAAGGCAGGGCATTGGTCTCGACTGTGTGAGTGCCAAAGTACTTGCATTTGCCTGTGCCTCTCTTGCTCTGGGCGAGTACTCAAATGGCCTGCTGGTCGGCCGTCATCCTTGCCACTTTATTTTCCATAGTCTCTGCAAAACGGTAAACCTGTACTACAGATGTCAATAATTTTGTTTATATGAAAGCAGACAGAGTCTGACACCATCATCACCTATACCAAGGACAAGCCTCTCTTTTCTCTTATGAGTTTGTCCCTTAAAGCCCTGTAGTCGCATCAGGCTGCTTTTCCCCTCAGTCTTGTGACAAATGCATCAATGCTCTTCCCCCCATCTTTTGAAAATTACATTCTTAACTTTGAAATATTGTCGAGCGCCTGTAGTGTGGCTGCATGCTATGTCTTGTTGGCATGGATTGAGTCTTAGGCTATGCTTTTAGATGTGGTAACATTCATTCCCCATCAGCTTCTTGAGCGTCACTTCCTACACACTTTCTCAGAAGCACTCAAATCACATAAAAAGAAGTAAATCCTTTTTGTCTTATGTAATAATATAATTCGGCTGAGTCTCAGGGTCACATGACATAGAAGCTATTGAAAAAAAAAGTTCACCACAAAGGAAGGCCTATCCAAAAAATAACATTGGTTTTATGTCAGCAAAGCAGTTATTTATTGCAGGTCCCTTAGTGAAACCCTTGAGTAAGGACTCGGAGGTGGTCACCCTCTTCCTGTCAACACTGGGTGAAACTTACTCAGACACTGCTGGAACCTGAATGTCTGTTGGATATCCAACCTAAAACTAACTTCACCGCGGTCAGAGTGTCAGTCGTCTGACAGCAAATCAACCAATCACAAACAATAAGTGTTGTCCTATGCCACCTACCCTTTCTGTAATCTGAAATGTTGCAGCGTTTTGTGAAATGTTGTAGCGTTTTGTGAAATGTAGTGTTTTGGAAATGTAGTTTTTTGTGAAATGTTGTCGTGTTTTGGGAAATGTTGTCATGTTTTGGGAAATGTTGTAGTTTTTTGTGAAATGTTGTAGTTTTTTGTGAAATGTTATAGTTTTTTGTGAAATGTAGTGTTTTGTGAAATGTTGTAGTTTTTTGTGAAATGTTGTAGTGTTTTGTGAAATGTTATAGTTTTTTGTGAAATGTTGTAGTGTTTTGTGAAATGTTGTAGTTTTTTGTGAAATGTAATTTTTTGTGAAATGTTGTAGTTTTTTGTGAAATGTTGTCGTGTTTTGTGAAATGTAGTTTTTTGTGAAATGTTGTAGTTTTTTGTGAAATGTTGTAGTGTTTTGTGAAATGTTATAGTTTTTGTGAAATGTAGTGTTTTGTGAAATGTTGTAGTTTTTTGTTAAATGTAGTTTTTTGTGAAATGTTGTAGTGTTTTGTGAAATGTTATAGTTTTTTGTGAAATGTTGTAGTGTTTTGTGAAATGCTGTAGTTTTTTGTAAATGTTGTAGTTTTTTTGTGAAATGTTTTTTTGTGAAATGTTGTAGTGTTTTGTGAAATGTTGTCGTTTTGTGTAAATGTTGTAGTGTTTTGTGAAATGTTGTAGTGTTTTGTGAAATGTCTTGTTTTGTGAAATGTCTTGTTTTGTGAAATGTTGTAGTTTTTTTGTGAAATGTTTTTTGTGAAATGTTGTAGTGTTTTGTGAAATGTTGTCGTGTTTTGTGAAATGTTGTAGTTTTTTGTGAAATGTTGTAGTTTTTAGTGAAATGTTGCCGTGTTTTGTGAAATGTAGTGTTTTGTGAAATGTTGTAGTTTTTTGTGAAATGTTGTAGTTTTTTTGTGAAATGTTTTTTTGTGAAATGTTGTAGTGTTTTGTGAAATGTTGTCGTGTTTTGTGAAATGTTGTAGTCTTTTGTGAAATGTCGTGTTTTGTGAAATGTAGTTTTTTGTGAAATGTTGTAGTTTTTTGTGAAATGTTGTAGTGTTTTGTGAAATGTTATAGTTTTTTGTGAAATGTAGTGTTTTGTGAAATGTTGTAGTTTTTTGTGAAATGTAGTGTTTTGTGAAATGTTGTAGTTTTTTGTGAAATGTTGTAGTGTTTTGTGAAATGTTATAGTTTTTTGTGAAATGTTGTAGTGTTTTGTGAAATGTTGTAGTGTTTTGGGAAATGTTGTAGTTTTTTGTGAAATGTTGTCGTGTTTTGTGAAATGTAGTTTTTTGTGAAATGCTGTAGTTTTTTGTGAAATGTTGTAGTGTTTTGTGAAATGTTATAGTTTTTTGTGAAATGTAGTGTTTTGTGAAATGTTGTAGTTTTTTGTGAAATGTTGTCATGTTTTGTGAAATGTTGTAGGTTTTTGTTAAATGTTGTGGTTTTTTGTGAAATGTTGTAGTGTTTTGGGAAATGTTGTAGTATTTTGTGAAATGTTGTAGTTTTTTGTGAAATGTTGTAGTTTTTTTGTGAAATGTTTTTTGTGAAATGTTGTAGTGTTTTGTGAAATGTTGTCATTTTGTGTAAATGTTGTAGTGTTTTGTGAAATGTTGTAGTGTTTTGTGAAATGTTGTTGTTTTTTGTGAAATGTTGTCTTGTTTTGTGTAAATGTTGTAGTGTTTTGTGAAATGTTGTAATGTTTTGTGAAATGTAGTGTTTTGTAAAATGTTGCAGTGTTTTGACCTTCAGGGCCACCATACAGGAGTCTTGAAAAATGCAGTAAAATAAACTGTGAATTCATATTATAAATAATCCAAAATGACCAAATATGTTACTTTACTTTGATCCACTTAAAAGGTTGTGATTTTTGGAGACAGATAACATCAGATCCAGATTTTTCCATGCAGTCAATGCTCTGTAACAATAAAACAATATGCTCACACTGTATGTACATTGGATACAGACATTGTTCATATATTAGCCCCATATTAGCTTCAGAGCTAGGACCGGAATGCTTCCATTGAAAACATGTTAGGAGGGATGATTATACAGACCAAAGGCTCTTTCAATGGCACACATGAGCACCTGACTAATGTTTAGTAAAAAGTGAAAACATACCCTTTAATGCACTGATTCACCTGGAATCTGAACATCATATTAAGCCATTCCACAAATCTCCTCTATGTAGGCCTACTAATAAAAGTCCAGTGGTTTTTGATTGGAGAGGTAAATTACTATCATTAATTAGATAATGAGAGGCCTACAATTCAAACAGAAACCAGACCTTTTCATTCAATTTGGGCATAAATGACGTGCGTTGTTTCCATGATAATACATACAGTAGAACGCTTTAATAATTTCCTGTTTGATTGAGGTGCAATTTAAGAAGAAAACCAGATGAGGTCAGTGTTGTGTTACAAACAAAAAACGTTTGGATGAGCTGCAGTCTGACATAATAATTGTATTTAGACAATCATAGTTACACCAACAATCATTTGGTATAATTATTACGTATTCTTTTCTGTGACAGCATAATATACAGTGAGCTTTGTTTTCGGTCATATTTGATATGACAACTTCTTTATGTGTGCAGATGTTTGTTATAACAAGACCGTTAAATTAAAAAAAAAATCTAGAAGCCTTAACTCGTTTTATTTGCGCTGTTGCTGCACACTCTGAGTATATATTCTGTGTTGTACACTGAAATGCATCCGATTCGTGCAGAGAACGAGAGGGATTAAGTCCACGCAGTTATTCAATCAATATAATCCCGTGTCGTTGCTCTGGAGGAAGCCCGTCATCCCCCTCCCACAGTGGATGCATGACAGTCTACCGGTCCTGAGCTCTGTCTCCAGACGACACAGAACCATCACGAGCACGGTCAGACATCACGCTCCCGGATCAGGCTCGCTTTCTCTGGCTCTTCTCCTTTCAAAACCTTTCACACATTTCTGTTGACAGCATGACGGAACCCGGATTTGCACATGTGGGATTATTTCACTAATGGTTCGCTTCAAATGCACATTTCTGCGGAGCTGCAGCTGAGCTTTCATTCAAAATCCGACTGGATTCTCAAAGCGTGATGGATACAAATGAGTTCGCAGTGCTGAAACTTTTGGTCCTTTGGATTTTGGGTGAGTATGACAGATTTTTCTTATATTTTTCATTTGCAGAACGAACGTGAACGACTTCCCCCACAGCAGCACAGGGTGATGGATAGATAGTGTGTTATTTTGGGAAAGACATGTCATAGCACACAACTGGTTTAACAGTTTTTGCCAACTTTTCCACTAGTCACACATCTAATTAATTGGATCCTATAAATGGTCCAGTGTACTACATTTACATCTGTAAACTGCAGGTCATGCTTCAATCTGTCACAGTGCCCCCCAGTCCTGCCTGAGTGTGTCAGGTTGCAATGTGAATAATTAGGATTGCTAAGAAGAAACAGGGACATCCATCACATCTCACACCCCGTGCTGATGGGGAATATACAATGCTGTGTATGGCATCACGCCCCAGTGGACAGACCTGACCTATATCAGGGCCCAATTGAATTTGTGGATCGGGTGGTACAAGGATGAAATCGTGTATGAAATTCTGTTCGCTGAAACATACCCATGTGTTTGATTGCTGTCGGGATTTAGATGTTTTTGTTGATGCTCTGGATATGTCCATATCGACACCAGAGGTGATGCTGGGCATTGATTGAGATGAGTCAAAGCATGAATTCAGATTATTCTATAACTGTAGTAGGAGCAGCATCAGCAGAGTAGAAGCAGTGTCTCAGTGTTTAAAGGAGAGTTCAGGTAACGTCTCAGCCTAGCAGTGCTTTCAGAGTGTAGTTGTTGAGCTGACATTTGGCCTGACACTGATTGAAATGACCTGGCCTCCATGTGGACACAGGAGCCCGGTGATACTGGATTTCAATTTCAAGCTCTGTGGTTCAGAGAAAACTCAAACTCAGCCTCGAATCTATAGAGGACTGTTGCTGTTTACCTCTGGAAAGGTAAACCTGACGGTGGATAAATGATGAAAGCATGGATCCAACACACATCAGGAAAGCCTTTTGTCATTTAAAGAGTCAGCCTGAACTGGATCTCTGCCATGCGAAAGCTGTAGCCCCACAGCGCTTTAAGGCCAAGCAGAAAACTATCTCAGATGGTCCTCTTGTGACTTAAAGCATCTTTTATGCTTTTATGTGTTTCAAAATCCTGATTCTAGTAGTGTAATTGAAAGCAAAAGAGATTTCTGTGGGATCAAAATGACTCTAATCTGTGTCTTGAGTGTCTACAAATGGCAAGTGATTTGGTGTGATTTCAGCTGCTGCTAGCAAAGCAATGGGAGCTCATATTCCCATGCTGCGAGTAGCAGCGGTTTCCTGTGATGGCTCTTGTCTCTTCTAAAAGTGTTTCCCATCAAGATTTCCCATTGGGAAGAAGGAAATTGGAGGTCAGATGCAGTTTGTGCAAAGAAATCAGAACAAAACTGATTCATATCAAACCAATTCTGATTCTTTACTGTCAGAGGCCAAAAAGCAGAAACTGGAGTAACAAGGTCCCCATCTGCTGACTGTGAGCATCTGCTCACCCCAATAAACAAAAATGCCCCTGGGGTTCTTCTGTTCCACCGCTATCTGAAAAAAAACATTCTTGTGTAGAAAGTGTTTTTGTAAAATGCCAATAGTAGACCTGTGGTTAGATTTATAATGAGTTGAGCTCATTTCAATGTATGAGTCTGACGTCCACATGCTGTGTCTGTGCACATGGATGTTGTTATACAGGGTGGTGTTTATCACCTGCGCATTCCAGGAATTACATGCTTTCAAGTTTAGTAACCAAGGCAAATGATTTGTTCAGTGAAAACATGTTGCTTTCAGTCAGACATCAGGAAAATGGCTGATTGTGTCTGTACAGAAACTCTGGTTTTGTCAAAGTGCAACTTCGATTAACAATTTGACCAGGAGAAAAGTTTGTTGGGATCCATAACTGAAGGTATTTTATGGTGTGAATCAAACTGAACTTTGTGAGACCGCATGGTCCTTTGTT
>JBBPCS010071534.1:1487-16537 GCA_037974645.1 Hollardia meadi
ACTTTAAAACTTCAGTTGTAAGCTCGCTAAGCTAATCTATAATTTGACATTGCTTATGTGCCATGGAAGGTTTTCTTCAGTGTGACAAATGTAACATCATCCCATTTTAACTCTAATCTCCGATCTAGATACCCAGTATCCCGCTCAAGAACGACCCGGGCCCTGCTTCAGTCCAGCTCCAGCCTTGGACCTCAGCCTGTCACCCTCCTCCCGCCGTGCCTCCTCCCTCTCCCTCTCCCCGTCTCCTTCCTCCCCCTCCTCGCTCTCCCCTTCCTCCCCCCTGGAGTCCCCTTGCAGCAGCAGCAGCCCTCAGCCACATCTCTTCTCACGGGTGAGTCCAGGTGTTTGCAGGTTTGAAGATATCATAGGTCTGATTTATAAGCACTGTTACATGCTGATAGCAAATGTTGGCAGGTTCAAGTTATGCAAATAATTGTCACTCCCAAACAAAGAGCCCTATGGGCATCTGGCACTGTCATGTCAGTTGCCACCAGTGAATTATGGCAGTGCTACTAAATATGCTACATGGTACTGGACAGATAGATCCCAAAAATATTTAATCAAAATTGTACAACAAATACCCAAACTGAACATATTTTTCTTATCTTATTTCTTATTATATCTTTCTATGTTTATACTGCACTACCAGCAGGACTGGGAATCAAAAGGAATGTTTAAGTATTAAATACAACTATTGTTCATGCATTATTCTAATAATAGGACTAGGACAGCACTCCAATTTAACGGTTTAATATTGCTACATGGATGTTTCAGGCAAGGCCCCATTCTACAGCGTGTATCCTGACAATATCAAAATGAGTATACACAGGTGAGGACACAGGGTGAAGAAGGGCGTGTTGCCCGAAACATCTCTTTTTTGATTATTCATAATATTTAGGATCCAGCTTTCAGACTTTAGATCTTATCAGGAGTTGAGTGCGCTGTGTCTTATTTTCATGCATTACTTTAAGAATCTTAATCCAACTGTTAGCCTTGTAGTCACTCTAGATAAATGACCTGAATACATTTTTTTTGTTGCATTACATATTTGCAGCAGTTAAATAATAAAAATCAAATAGGCCAATAAACAAAGAGTATATAGCTCCTTTTATATCAACTGAATAGACTGAATTAGTGTGCAGCAATGGTGGCTTAGCAGCAATGTTCCAATCACAGTCTTAATAAAATGACATGACCAAGAGATAAGATTGTCCTCCTTGGCTGTTATGATAATTTCTCTCTTCCAGGAACCAGCACGTCATCGAGGTGTGGAGGGCGGAGCTTCACCACAGGGTTATCAGTTCTATCTGCCGATTGGAAGTCCACCGAGGGCCTATAGCTTTCCCTCCTCCATGTTCATTGCTCAGAACAGAGAGAAGCAAGTTTCGCCAGAGCCCTCATTGGACGGTCAGCTAGCCTGCCGTTGGATGAAGGTAAATATAAAGGCACAGAACACATACGCATGTTCATTGGACTGCATTAGTGTACTGTACTGTACCTTAATCATGAAAACAAACAGTAAATCAATGCAGAGTGAGTGGATTGTGTCAGTTTCTTAATTACAGGTGTGGTTATATAAATAATGCAATAAGTAAAAAAAAAAAAAAAAAGTCAATCAAATTCACTTCTACTGATGGAATATCACAGAAGTGGTTCCCAAACTTCTTTACCTCACGGACCCCTAAACTGACCCCCATTTAATAAGATTTCATACTAGAGTCTCCCTCCTGATATCCAGATGAATTTTGCTTTTAGATGTTTTATTACAGAAAGTGTATGAAAGCCTGGAGCTAATTAATTCATTCTTTCACTATGTTACTCATTGATTGGAATTATAGTGAAAATAAATTGAATTTGAAATTGAAATTGAAAATTGAAAAATATTGCAACTATTACTCTGGCCACTAGGTGGTGCTGAGACCAAAATATAATTATGACTGGCAGTCAGAGAATGAGAGAAAGAGGATGAAGATAACTTTGTTTACAGTACTAAAAATGTTTAAGGTGCTGAAATGATTATTAGAAAGAATCATTGTAGTCACTGATCAAACAGAAAAAGCCAAAAATTCATGTGTACTTGCAAAAAAAAAAGGTGAGGATTTGCTGCCTGTCTCTGTATTACCGATGGAAATTTTACAGTATATGAGATTTTAAAGACAATGAATAAAACTTCTATGGTCAGCATAAAGTGATCTTTATCTTATAATGGTTTCAGTCAGGTCAGTGCACTTGTGATACAATGAAACCTAATTTTTAAGTAATAAAACTCAATGATGTTATGAATTTTACATTTAAGAAAAACATAAAAGTTCAAGCCATAATGGAGTGGAAACTTTGAAATGAAAAGAAAAACATGAGCTACATAAAACGTGTATGTGTGGAATAAAACGTCGCAAAAACAAACTTAAGTTGCAGAAGTTGAGCACCAGTAACTGAATCCAGTCAGTGTAATCTCTTTCTCTTCTTCTCTGCCCTACAGTGCCACCTGCTCTTCGACTCGCTGCAGGACTTGGTTGATCACATCAATGACTTCCACGTCAAGCCTGAAAAGGATTCTGGGTACTGCTGCCAGTGGGAGGGCTGTGCTCGAAACGGGAGAGGCTTCAATGCCAGGTATGTTCACAATGTTATCACAACCAACCTCTTCTCTCTTCTGTATGCTTTTTATTGTGTTTTATGTCTATGTATATGCTTTGTTTTATGCTTTATTGCCTTTGCTCTTGAAAGGTGCTATATAAATAAAAGTTACTTACTCTTCTTATACAAATATTGTGCTTGGACTGGTGTGAATAATGGTGCTCTCCTACTGTGTACATAGACCTTACATGCAGTGGCTAGCTTGTGTTAACTTTGAGCAGAATAGATTAAACAATATAGGGTTAAAAAGCCATATTTTTAAGTGTTATGCTTAATTTTAAGTTGTTTTTTTTTAAGCTGGAGTTTGCAGTATTCTTAAAAAAGCTACTGTAAATCACAATTACAAAGCAGCTAATGATTATTGTTAACCCACAAGGATGTCCGGAAGTGACTGATGTATTCATATAATAATTTTATTACAGAGTTTACAAAGTGTTTTACAAGGAAGAAGACAAGATGCACACCTAAAATCATACATGCACACACTGTGAGCAAAGTAAACTTATATACATTTTGATCAATTCATACATACACATATTAATTAATACACGCACACAACATTGCCAAATTAAACGAAGATATTGAAAAAGTCACTAAAACTATGTTTTCATAAAACTATGTTGTACGCTTGAATCGTACACCTTGACGTGGTAACAGCAAACTGATTCCGGGTCCCTGATGACCGCAGACTGTGTGCAGGTTGATGCAGTTATTCAGAGATACAGTCTGGGATCCGGGTAGGTGCTATTGTTTGACAAACAATGGCACCTCAAACAAACATTTCATTTGCACCGAAACAGAGAACAGCAAGCACATCCTCATATTTGAGAGGCTGCAACCTAATTTTTTTCTTACTTGATATATAATCTAAAATAATACCAAAACTGTCATTTATTTATGTTGGTCAATTAACTTAAACTAAATGATTTGAGCAAAATAAATCACTTATATTAGGCCCTAATATTTACTTTTCACCATATAATTTATATAAATATAATATAATATATAATAAGTCACCTTAAGGTTCTTAAAAACAATATATATTCTGTATAAGCTTTTTCTTGTTGTCTACAGTGAGTAAAATATTCAAACCCAAGATTTTTTATGACTTCTTCGTTCCATCAAATGGAAATATTGTAAAAGTCTTGTGCATCATTTTACACACAATGAACAATGTCAGTTTGTACCCATCGACTCATCAGAATCATAAGAATTATGTGTATGTGTCAACTTTATCGGGGGTTCAACATTTGCTATTTTTAAAAGAGAATTTTCAAGGCAACAGAAACCAAGAAACAGCTGATGCATAAAGGGGTCAAACAGCTGAATTGCTGTAGCATGTGTCAGTGTGTTTAAAATTTAAATCATAAGAACTTTTGCCAAAGACAGGAAAAGGAAGTTCAGGTCAGCAAAGAGGAACACTGACTGAAAAAAAAAGAAGTTTGCTTGATAATACTGCAAACTGTATGATCAAGAACCAGTTAAAACCACAACTGAGAGTTTAAACTAGCCCCAGATTTGAATTAACCGCATTCCGCATATTGTAAGGCATTTCTCCTACCCCCCCCCCCCCCCCCCCCCGACATATTGTGCGTATTAAGGAAATAATTTTTTACAAATGTTTTATAGGTATAAAATGCTGATTCATATCCGCACACACACCAATGAGAAGCCACACCGTTGTCCCACTTGTAACAAGAGCTTCTCACGCCTGGAGAACCTGAAGATACACACCCGCTCACACACAGGTGAGTTCACAATGAAAAATGAAGAGCTGTGTTTGCTCCTTTGATTTCCTTCTTCACGAGAAGCAAACTTGGGACTGATAGCCACAGAAATGGTAGAGAAGTCAGAGAGTGTCAAGAAATGGTCTTTTCATGCTTGCATGTTGACAATGACAAAACATGTAAAATATTGTTTGTCTTATCCTTTACTAAACTGCACAGTTTACTTAGCTAACTTGCTAAAAGCAGCTCCAGTTAGCAGCAGTTGGTGGTTACTCTAGCAACAAGTGAAGCTATATGTTTATCAGGAAACTTCGTAAATCACTGACGGTGGAGACACACCAAATCCGGCGATGACGGATCTCGACGCAACGGAACACCCCACGCTCCGGCCAGTGGTCGGTACAGCATGCAGGTTACGTCACATGTTGATTTCCCCCTTCCCTTGCTCCCCCCAATCCTACAAGACTTCACGTCCTCCCGCAGTTGATTGGATAGATGTACTGCGATTTGGGCGGTGCTTGTTTATGGCTCAAATGTTTTCAACATGGCGGCCGGGTCACAAACTTTCTAATTTTTCAGGTAAACCGTACGCTAAAATATGTTTCTGAAAACATTTTAGGCGAGAAATAAGCAATGCAGTAACAGAATCTTGTTTCATATTTGATCAGCACTGCCTAGTTTGACAGTTTGATCGGACTTTCGTGAGTCTGCTACGTTGCGTCGGACGGACCAAATTTGCATAAAGTAGAGGCTAGTCGTGATAATGCAAATTCAGATACGGCAAACGGTCAGTCAACTCGCTGCGCCGTATCCATCATGCACTGCGCGGCCGGATCTACTCTCCATAGAAAATGAATTGGATCCGTCGACTTGACATACGTCAACGAATTTGGTGTGTCTCCACCTTGAGAGTTGAGGCAGAGCAGCTGGAGGACATCAGAAAACCAGAGAACATTTTCTCCATAAAATATGATCCAGTTTCACTGGTGGTTTGTGACTTGGTGCCGTAAAGGCTACACACTTCGTCGTACCTGCTCACCCAAGTTACCTATGTGCAAGCTCTGCCGTTCAGGGTGTAAAGTGGAAATGACAGACACCATTCTTCCTATTACAAATCAGTGTATCAGTGAAATTATTTTGATGCTGTTGTTTTAAGAAAATTAGTTACATTATATGTTGCTTTAACATTTTCATTGTGAGAATGCATGCGTTGTGTCTTGATGAAGAGGACCAGACTGAAATATCTTTGGAGGCGATCTCCTTTTATTCTGACAATAGACGTGAATAACAAAATCCTCTGGTCAATTGTGGTCATTAACTTGAGCTCCTACACAAATTAATTGATACAGTAATATGTTAGCACACTACGCAATAAGTTTAAGCTAGCAATTAAACTTATAAACATAATCGAACAGCAAGGCTCAAACATGGAAGTTCCTGACAACAATTTCACGTACCTCTCCCATGAAATACAATAGCAAAAGGGAAGAGATAACCTGGGAAAACAATATACATAGAGGGGACCCACAAAAATGAACGTAGGGGTACAGAACCTCAAACGTTCCACATATTGACTCTGGAGGTTTAACATGTTAGGTCATAACAATTCACAGATTTTGTGTAATTATAATTATAATACTATTTGTATACAAATGTATATTTGATTATGTTACATACAGTATAATACTGCTGTGTACTTGACTCTGTTACACATGTTAGCATGCTAATGTGAGTATTTAGCAGTGCTGCCTCACAGACCTTGCACAGACTTAAAATAGATAGACTCTTAGTCCCATCTTTTTTAAGGAGCTTAATTGATCAGCTCAAATTCATTTAGCATGATTTTAGCAATTCACCCAAACTGCAATTTTAAAGGTGAAACAGTGGAAAATATAGGCCCCTGAGAAGATAAGATTAATCACATTTCTTTTCACAAAAACATGTGCCATGGGAAACCACAGAGCTGAAGCTGTGGTTTCACTGTGAAGACACAACATGACTTTTGGCCGAGTCTGTTATCATCTGGTCTTTTATCTTAAACTGCAGAGAAATTCCAATGAAATGTGGCAACTGGATCACTTTCTGTTTTCCTCAGAGTGGCAACAACCTATTCTACCTGCTACAGGACAAAAGTGTGAGTTTATCCATTCATGTAGTGTATAATAGAGACACGAATGCAGATAGAAATGGTCCCAGGCTGCCAGCCTGACTGCATCACCAGCCAGCCTTCATTTGTCCCTGAGACTTCCTGCCCAGTTGTAGACCAAATTGCATAGTGAAAGAGAGGTTTATCATGATAACTTACATCATGATTACTTGATAGCCATTATGTTCTGTCAGTGAAAGTGAGATTTATTGGGAACCAATAAATGCTGATGGTATCAATATTCAAGCCTTTACAAACATTTACTTCTTAAATCTTAAATCTATTACTTTCAATACATTGTCACCCTGTTAGATCCCTGAAATTATATTCTAAAGAAATTAAAGATGACAAAGTTGTTGTGAAAGGTTTGTTTTACTCTGCAAAACATGAAAATTGTGCTATCTGGCATGATGTGATACTGCCGGATTAATACTGTTGATTTTAAAAGATGAAATTAACAATAATGTCTGCTTTGAGAAGGTCACCAAAGTATCATTGCAACTTTTTTTTGGATACCACTATTTACACGTTTGATGACTTCAAAAAGACATATCATACCATGAGAATTCCCCTCATATTGATTTGTTTCTGTGAACATTTTAAATGTCAAGACTTTATTTTGGCTTTTTGCAGGAGTCAGGTAGTTATGACACGCAACATAACCACAACGTCCCAAGTTAGATTTCAGCTGGGGTTCATACATCTTTTTCTTTCCTTGCAACCTGTTTGCATCTCTACTCTCCCGATCAAATAAGGGCAAATGCCAAAGAATAATCTTAAGGAAACACTGAATTTTAAATCACTTTCTCACAAACAACAGAGAGACTTTAGGGTAGACTTTTATTTCTTCTTTCAGAGAAAGTAACAACCGAACAGAGCAGTCATTTACATCACATCAAACAATGAGCCTTCACTTTCTCTTGTTTAATGATGCATGAATGTGTTTTAATATGTCACCATGGATGCGTCGTTCAGTGTTTTTATTGCAACAGATAACTCTAACCAGTTCAACATGTATTGTAGCATGAACATCTCGATGCCATTAAAAGTATGTGAGTCCTTCCACACCCAAGGATGAGTACCTTTACACAGTACACACTGCTTGTTCAAATACATATATATAACAGGCCTTTCAAATCGGGCCCTGGTGACTTGGCCATGATTGTTTGCTATGTCAACTTTGACACAATGTTCCTTTATTGTGTCCTTGCAAGGAACTGTCATGAGCCATTTTGTTGATAATCCTGTTCCTCCTTCAGATATGGTCTCATACAGGAACAGTAGGGGAGTTGTGCAGTGGTAGGAAACTGAACATTATTAGTTACCGTCTGAAAGTAATCCCGTTTTCTGTAATCTCTTCTTAATCTCTTCTGTTTTTCAGTAAAGTGTGGGGCTAATATATCAAGATTTTACACATATCATCATGTGGAGTACTAATGTACTAATGCCTGTGAGAACAGTTGTGTAATGCCATCGGTGGCTCCTGTGTTTGTACAGTCTGAGAAATACAGGGTTATCTCTGCTTGATTTCTAGCCTGCTTTACAAACTGTTTTTGTCTTTTCTGCCTTTTCATCTTTCAGTTTATGGAAGTCTGATGCCAAATTGCTGATGTACCACTTTAAAGAACTGACAGCAAAGACACAGGATACATCTTTCAGGAATCTGTAATTTACTACATTTTAAATGTTGACACTGAAAATGACAAGTTAAATAAGTTATGAAGGTCTATTTTGTGTCTGATCAAAACAAAGTGGGCCGCACTGTCAATAGGATTCAAATGAAGAAACAGCATCATAAATACACTAAAATGTTTAAACTCTGGTTTTAACCTGCACTGGAATCAAACCAGCCTCCCCTGGCTTTGTTTGTATATTTATTGTAATCATTTAATGTATTTATTCTTCCGTACCCCTGACTCTTTTTTCCTCCCCCAGGAGAAAAACCCTACATCTGCCCTTATGAAGGCTGCAGCAAACGTTACTCTAACTCTAGCGACCGCTTCAAACACACCCGCACCCACTACGTTGACAAGCCTTACTACTGCAAGATGGCAGGATGCCTGAAGCGCTACACAGATCCCAGCTCGCTACGCAAGCACATCAAGGCACATGGGCACTTTGTTGCCCAGGAGCAAGTGGCTCAGAGCAGGCTGGTGACGGGTCTGGGCCACCCCGGGCACCAGAGCATCGCTGAACTGCCATCTATAGGTGGGGCCCACATCGTCATTCCCGGGGCTGCTGCAGCTCTTCTTGGAGGCCTAGGGACCTCTTTGCCTCTCTCTGCTTTCTGCCATGCCAGAGCCCTGGGCCACCACGGGGCGCCACTCTTCTCCATGGGTGGAGGAGGAGGAGGAGGCATGGGGCCACTTGGGCTCTCGGACTCTCCTCTGTTACACTTTGGAGCTGCATCGATGTTAGGGCTGGGAGCTCTGAGAGGTCTGCGACAGATGGCTGGGAAGGAGACGGAAGGTGAAGAGGAAGAGGAGGAAGGAGAGGAGGGGGAAGTGCTGAACCTTTCTGCAGGGGTAGGGCCCAGACAAAGTGACCCTTTGTCCTGGGTGGTTATTCCCCCGAGGGCACTCCTCCTCAAACCAGCTGTTGTCAGCTAGGATGTGCACTCAGCAATGACACAACCAGGGAGAGTGTGTCTGAATGTCTGTCTGGGTGTGTGTGCTCACAGACATGCATGATTATGATGAGTTTGTGTGAGGGAACAAAGGTCGCTGTCACCTACAGAGCCATAAAAATCACTTCAGTCTTTCCACCCCAGAAACAACTGAAGACAGACTTGAAAAGTACAGAAGTCTTTGTGTTGATTGTACAAAACCTAAACAACCTTTTGGTGTTGGGTTGCAAAACATTTTAGCAACATGCATGTTTCAGCTGTCTTAAACTTTAAAGATTCAATTCACTCAAGCATCTGGCCATGCAGATCCAGTTTTATCTGCTGACATTTTAAGATATCTTTCTTAGATTTCTGCTGAAAACAGTTTTTAGAGGACATTTGGACAGCTTAGAGCTGCTAGACTCTTAGGGCAAAAACATGGTCCAGACAAATTCACAAAATGCAAATGACAGTGCCTGGTTCACACCCCGGTGAATGTAACCAACGTGCGCTCTTATGACCCAGTTGAGGTAACAATCATTAGTCCTCGAGGACAATAAAGAGCGTTTCCATGACCACAGTAGTGAGCAAACAAGGCGTTTATGGAGGATTGTGTACTGTTGGACCTTCTACAAAGAGGGAAGAAAACACTCACTAGATGAGGTGATGCTCATGGAGTGGGACATGTTCAGCTATAGCTTTGTTAAACTGGTCAGCCATGGTTGTTTTGAGCGGAAGTAAACCCAAACGAGGCGACCACTTCCTCACTTCATACCACAATGCCTGACCACAGGTCACGTTCGTGTTGTGTTCCCATTTTCAGGTGACACACTCCAGAACGCAACAACACGTCACTTCTGAGTTTGCATACGTGCATGAACCATGTTTGTGCCCTTAGTCCTATTGCAATGCTTAGAGCCTTACAAATCAAATTTTGTATATATCAAAATTGGCGGCAAATTTTTCAGAGGTGGATATCTCAAAACCTCGGGACACAAAACCACACCCATCTGCATGACTTGATTTGTGTTTTGGGTGAAGTGATCCTTTAAAATTCCTTGATTCACCCATTTCCTCCCGTTCATGGTCAAAAATCATTTTTTAGTGGACAATTGTACTAGATTTACTAAACAAGGCCATGAAAGAGCAGGGAAACTAACCATTTTGTAGTTTTTATATTCGACAATCTGTGTAGTCTGCTTCCATAGACCCATTTTTTACTCCCTAATTAATACAGGCAAAAGTATGATTATGGGTGCAATGGAAAATACAGTCCGTAAACAATAATTTAATGTAACATTAAAGAATATGCTTTGTAGACTTAATTAAGATCTACCTTTGTTACATCAATCTATATTTCTTTCCTCTTCAGAGTTCAAAACATGATATTAATTGTTTGAAAAATTTGACAGACTGCCATAAAATGACGGCTGCCATCATCATTTTTCCCTTTTATTTTAATACAACTGTTTACAAAATATTTATGTGACTGAAAAATATGTTTATGTGCTTTTTAAACTGATTTTACTTGTGGTCACAAAATGGATTTAAGGCGATTTAGAATCAAACCTTTCCATGTCAGACCTACAGTCTTATTGTTTAAAGGTTTCTTTGGATTTAATCTGGTTCATTAGTTGTCATGTGCACCTTGCTCGATTCTCAAGCCCACAGCTTGGAAAATAATTAGCCCCCTTAAGGAAAACTGGACCTCCTGAGGCTTAATGCCATGCAGCTTGATTTATTTTTTCCTGCCGTACTCTGCCTCTGATTGACTAGTGTTCATTAGGGTTGTAAAAAATGTCATAGTTAATCAGAAGCGGAGTAGGGGCGGATCTTTTGTCAGTTACTCTGCTATATTTGCTTTAACAGAAAGAGACTTTGACATAGTTTGGGATATTTACGATGTGTGATGAAAGATTCAAATCCACACAGACCTTTCCGATTGACCATGTGATTTTTCAAGTCGCAAGAAGAGGAAATAAACTTTGTTGACGCAACTGAATGTATAGGTTTGAGGTTAACACCCTTGCTTGCAGTTTATCTTAGCTATTTGCTTTTTCACTCATACAAAGACAATGATCTACACAGGATCAGCCCTGCCTTTGAAACAAGACATTGGATTAATGAGGACATAAGTAGGAACAAAAATGTAGTAGACAAAGGTGTGTATTAGGTATTAATGAGTACACATTTGCTTCAGGTGAGTGTTAAAACACAAAAAGGTACACAAGGAGAAGCCAAACAAAGGTTTAAAAAACTGTCGCTCTAGTATTTTCGAAGAGTGAATGTTTGACAATGGCCAGCTGTGGCCAGTATCTGTGTTGATGTATCTTGTATTCTTTTTTGCACATTGATTTATCGTAACCAGTATTTCAAAGGTGTCCAAGTGCCTTGTGTTTCAACTGAAATTATATCACACAATATATTAAAATATTTACAAAAATGTAAAGTGTATAAATGTACTTTTCATTACATTTTAGACAACTGAAATTTAATAACTTGACAACAGATGTGATTTGTACATCAGGACCACTGCAACACTTTAAGGACACCGCCAGAGTTGATGACTTTGACAATGACTCTACGTCAATAAACATAAAGAACTGAAAAAAAGTCTTGCCTGTCGTGTCTAATGTCAGTACACCCCATGCTGTGTGTGTCTGTGTGGGTTATTTTAATTTTTTATTAATATATTTTTTTTAATTTTATTTTAATTGTCTGTAGAACTTTGGAAAATCTAACTCACAGATAATTGCAAAGGGAACCTAAAAACAAGAAAATGAGAATAAATGAGGAAAAAAAGAAAAAAAAGAAATGGTGAATAAATTATAAAAAGAATTGATGGATTCACATGAAGTCAAGTATTTACAGTATATAGCCCGGAATCACATATCACAATTCCCTTAGTGGGCTTTACAATCTGTACAGAATACGACATCCTCTGTCCTTAGATCCTCGATTCAAGTTAGGAAAAACTCCCTAAAAAAAACTTTTAACGGAATAAAAACCTCAAGAAGAGCCACAGAGGAGGGATCCCTTTCCCAGGAGGACAGACAAGACATGCAATAGATGGTGTGTGTACAGAACAGACCATCACAATCACAGCATATACATACATATTACAATGTCATCAGAAGCACCTTCAAGTCTGACCTGACATTAATAGGAAGCCAATGAAGTGAGGCAAAGATGATCAAAGTAATATGATCAAATTTTCTGATTGTAACCATTTAAAGACTTGTAATGGTAACATGCGGGAGACCAGACAAAAAAACATTGCAATAATCAAGTCTGGATGAAACAAAGGCATGAATTAAGATCTCCGCAGCAGCCATGGCCTGGAAAGACCTAATTTTAACTACGTTAATGAAAATAATGTGCTGATCAAAAGAGAGGGTCAGGTCCAATGTAACTCCCAAGATTCTTGGCAGGTCAACTTTGAGAAATCACGCAGTTATCAAGAGTTACTTGATCATACTTGAGCGGGGCTAGTACGTTATATGACTTAATATAAAGTAAATATTTTTTTGTTTTACTTTATTTCATCTGTCAAGTCTGTGCCTAAGTCTGTACCAGTTTTCTAATGTTTTTGTCAGTATTTCTTTCATTTAAAAAAAAAGTTACATTTCAGTTTACTCAAGTGTGAAATGTTGATTCTAGGTTTGACTTCTACAGTTTCCGGTTCAGTTGTTTGAAGTTCAATAGTTTGACATTTTGGGAAATACACTCATTTGCTGTCTTCCTGAGAGTTCGATAAAAAGATTATTATTGACATTCTCTTTTTGTCCATTAATGATGCTTCTGCCAGCTGGTTGTTGGCACTGTTTGTTTCTGCAAACTCTATGCATGACTTTGATATGTTGGAACTTTACATTTCTTAATGTTTGAATTTTCAATTTTGCGTGACAAGCTGTGCTCAAGTTCTAGTTAGGTTTAGGCACTCGGATAGGGTTGGGAAAAGCTGTTGCCAAAAACATGGCTGGAAACTCCTGACATCTCCTTAAAAATATTTGCTTTACTTGGTTACAAAATGACCCAACGGTCACCAAAAGAGTTTGTTGGTTGGTTGAAGTGGTCTCGACAGTGGTCTCTTAATTGCTTGGCAGTCATCTCACCCACATGAAAGTCATGTGATTTGACAAGTATTGTAGAAATGTTCATGTGATATACAGTATATAAACAGTACAAAACTAATTGTTGGGGCACAAGGCAACAACTAATAGATTAAATATGGCTATCAAAAATAATTGATAATTATCAGAAATAATTATAAATTATATTAATTAATAAGATCTAATTTACATTAGATCACCTCAGGGCACCACCCTTAAAGAAGGGAAACGATGGCCAACTCAGTTAATCAGTCTCATGAAAGGATACTAAACTGTGAATTATTATTATAATTAATAATTAACTTTATAATTACAACCAAAATTACCATATCAACAGCCAGTCCAAGGATTTGGAGTTCTTTGCAGTGAAGGGCAACATTCACTCTTATACAACATTAAACAGACAGCATGTATATCCAACCAATCACAAAATGGAAAACACACAATATCTAATATAAAATGTATATACAGGTATATACAGTTGATGTGTGTGTGGAAGAACAAGCAGCAGTGGCTGTTTTAATTCAAAATGGTGGCTGAGGCATTAAACAAAGACAAAATGGCCTCATGTTCCTTTGTAAAAAAAAGATAAAATGTCTGACAGGCGGGGGGGTCAGACGAGTGTTGAGGGTCGCACACAAATTATGTCGACAAAACGTCACAGCCCTGTCCTCTCATTCCGCCTCGCCGGCTCACTCGTTTACACAGATGTCGATTCGGCGCTGTTACTACCTCCACTGTCTCAGAGGTGGAACAACTTTGACCCCCCATTACGCCTCCGTGACGTTTACACAGACGGCGAGGCGCATCAGAGGTGCAACAGGCCTGCATTGAACAGGCTGTGTAAAAGGGGCTTTGGTGGTGCAGGGTGGAGGAAACCGGTAGCTCCTTTGTTCCTTGTAGAGTTAGCAATTGTGCTAACTTCCTCTGTGACTACCGTTAGTTGAAGGTTTAGCCTGCAGGTTTTGTTGTAACCGCTGGCTAAATAGACTTGACCTTGGAAAATCCTTAGAAGTCTCTTGTGGCTGCCATTAGGGGAAGTTGTGTGTCTGCTCTGTGCAGAACACACGGGGAGGGGTGGAGGTTGAGCTTTCATTCATTTACCGTCCCTGTTATGTGGTGGATGATCTCGTCCTCTGCTCTGAGGTAGCTCCTGAATTCCACAATTTGTAAACAATTTTGGTTGTTTTTCTTCTTCTCTGAGTTAGCTGCTAACTGCTGCTAGCTGCTTTCAATTTTTTTTTTTAGGTGTGAGTTGCTCAGTTTTGGAGATATTGGCTGTAGAAATGTGTGTTTTCACTCAAATATAATGAAAGTAGATGGCACTTTGCTTGTTGTGCTCAAAGCACCAAAAAAAAAAAACATGTGAAAAATTCAACAGCAATGTCTCTTTCCACAAATCATGACCCGGTTACTCAAGATAATTCACAGCCCTTTTTGTGAGCGGTTTCATGTAGGAACTATTTCCTTTCTGCCGAACTACATCTTATTACTACGCAGAAGGAAATGTGCATCTACTCACGGAGGAGACGCTGGAGCTTGAGATAGGGCGGGATTTAAACCTTAATGGTTTCCTCCTCGGCTGAGCTGTAACATTAGGTAGAAGAGTTAGTTTAGCTAGCTAGCCTCTCGTCCATGGATCTAGTAAGGAAAATTTGGATACAGCCTCGGAGGCGGGGCCCTATGGGACACCGATTGTAAAGTAGTTCACGCTGAACATTTCACCACATTTAGCTCCAAACAATGTTTAAAAAAGTGGTGTGAATTTTTTAAAGCCACTTTTCACCAGATTTACAGCAATATTTGTGAACTTAAAAATATAT
>JBBPCS010071545.1:0-16536 GCA_037974645.1 Hollardia meadi
GTGTGTGTGTGTGTGTGTGTGTGTGTGTGTGTGTGTGTGTGTGTGTGTGTGTGTGTGTGTGTGTGTGTGTGTGACTTGTCCTGCTCCACAGGAGGTGAAGATAGCAGGAGAGTGAAAACAGGAAAGTGAAAACAGGACAAATTAGATTTAAAACACAAAAACATAATATTGCATTATGACATCGATGACAGTATTAACATTTTCGCCTGTTTGCTCGACTCAATCTTTCTGTTTGGACTCCAATGATTTTCCTTCAAGTCTTCCCACCATCATCAAAAACCTATAACTGTGTGGTCACACTGGCAGCACAAATGAGACAAAACAGCTAGGGGTCATTTATTTCAAATGAGCGCTGTGAGACAGGCGGATACGGAAGGTGGAGTAATGGCTCCCAGAGAGATCTTTGCAGCTAGGAAACACAAGAAAGTTGAGCAGAGTTTAACATCATACAAATAACAAAGAAAACCGGTATCCAATTGAAGGATTCATGTGCAAAAATCACAATTGCACCACATTCGCTTACCAAATATACTCCCACTTCTGAAGTTCTAAATATATATATATATATATATATATATATATATAGATATATATCTATATATATGTATAATTTTATCTCAAAAAAAGTGGCTCAACACACAGTTTTGTTGTTAGCATGGTTCACAGAAGAAAGCTCAGATACACGCAACCAAGTAAACTGTGCTAGAAACAAATGTAAACTCTGTATGAAGCCATATTTTGGCATATTTTAGTGAAACATAACACACTGAGCACAGAGGGCAGAGGAGGGCATTAAACAGCAGAAGATGTTAGGGAAATTTATATGGATAGACATTGGCATTTCAAGTCTATAGGTGGTACATATTTGATACTGAGACACTTTTGGAGTCTACTCTGCCTTCTAGTGATAAAAAAAATCCTGAATGTAGCTTTAATGTCAACAGTGGAGAAGTTTTTGGGAGAATTGGGACTTTTAAGCACATCATAATACTCTCTCACAGCTGGGATATGAATGTGAACTGCTAATGCTTACATTTGGCAGCCTGGGACATTTACACAGATTGGTGGTGACAGCTCTGCAGGTGGCAGGAATGCTAAAGAAAAAAGGGCTAAGGCTGTTCTATTTCTAATGATTTCCAGAGGACTCAGAGAAGACACCCATATGTGAAGCCAAAGTAGGACCTGCAATATGTTGGAGTGTGTGGTTGTGATGGAAATCAAAAAAATATGAAGAAGATGGACAGACATGGGAAAGGACCGTGTCTAAATGAGGTTAAAAATGATGAGTGGTATCCGTAGCATGACTCCCCTAAACTTCATTTTCCTTCACTGGTCCTGCCTTCCTGCACCCTCTCATTCTGTCAGTGTTCCCCAGTTTTGCCTCTCTCTGTCTGTCTCTCTTTCTCTCCCCCTCTCTCTGTTTCAGTAAATCTCAGTATGGTTAATGAAAAGCCCCGCGGCTCATAAATCAACATGTCACCATCTGCCACCCCACCTCTCTGTGCCTGTCTGACTCTCTCTTTCTCGCTTGCTCTCCTATCACCTCTATTTTCATAAAACAATTCTTGCACACCCCTTCTTGTTTCTTTCGCACCCTCTCTTTTTTTTCTTTTCCTTTTTTTTGGTCAAGCACTGTATTAGAGGGCACTTTTAGGCAATTTGAGCTTGAGTTAGCCCTTTCTTTAACAGTGCCAGAATGAAACCTTAGCCAGTAGCAAAAGAAATTGTAATGAGCTGGTTCATATGCTACAGGAGATTTTAGCCTGAAGCTTGCTGGAATTGTCAAACAAATGGTTTATGCTTAGAGAATTCCTGCAGTAACAGGCATTAGCTCTATTACCGCTAGCCTGGGGAGTGGCATGCTAATTGCTAGCCTAAGTGGCACTTTGGGGCTTTCCTTCCAGTACATTGTAGTCAGGCTTTCTCCTAATTCTTTGAGAAAGCTATAATTAACAGACATGTTGTACATTACCAGTCATTGCCCTTATGCACGCTCACTTCTATATCATCACACAAGATGACTATAGTACAGATTTCATTATGTCAAGCACCTGCTATCTTTTGTGTAGTTATTTTTAAGTGTATTTGTATATTTTTAAAATGAGGAATGCTCAGGTGGAAAATGTGCTGAAACGGCTTGATTGTACTGTTTCCTCTACATAATTTCTGAGATTAAAGCTCAATAACCATGCTAGAGCATCATTTGTCCAGTGAACACAAGAAATACAAACTGTTTGATCAATGAAAATGGAAAAAAAACGTAGCTTTATGTAGATCCACACTACTGGTTGGTAAAAAAAAAAGTAAAAATTTGCCAAGAACAATTTAACAAGAACTAGAAAACAAATGCCTACATGTACATGCTGGTCAACATTAAAGTTTCCAGATTGCTTGACAGGATTCTTTATTTTTGGTGAAAGGGTGTCGCAAGAATAAAGGTCATAAGTTCAAAATGTCCAACCCTCTAATCAATGCTCTATATTAATCAAACACTTGTGTAAAAAGACTGAAGATGTTTCCAATTGTCTGCACTTTCCCAAGAATAAATGAAAACAATAATGCTAAACATTTTAAAAGCATAATTCTCGTCCAACTTTGCACACTGTGTGCAGATAAACAATCAACCAACTCCAAAGCCTGCAGATGTTAAATAACACATAGAAATGTTAATTATCACGTGTAACCAACATGTACTAGTATAAACATGTGTTGTATTATCATCGGAGTATTTTGAAATGCTCTATATGTAGATCACAATACAATACATCACTATATTTCCACAGTTGGTTTGTACAGTGAGGGAAAATGACTGCAGACAAACATTTACTTTCATGTCATTTCATTTAAAAAGTGACTTTTTATCGGTAAGTTAGGACCCCAAGCATCAAAATTAAAGCCAAAATATAATATTGTTGTATGCCCCATGTAGCACATAATGTGACATTCTTGCTATCAATTTTGGGGCCTCCATTTTCTTCTTGGATGCTACGGGCTACGGTGTAAAGCAAGACATGATGGAAAACTAAGGTAAAGAAATCTTCGGTAGCCTGGAGCTTTTCTTCATCCCTTTTTTTCAGAATTAACGCTATGATGGAATAAACTGTATAATCAATATTTAAACATGTTTATGTTTGTTAACAAACTTGGTCGCTTCACCTTAAGGGTCCCCCCACCCCCCCCCTTTTTTTTTACACCTATCCCACTTTTACAACGATGTCATGTCTCTTGAAAAGTCAGGGAGAACCCTGCTAATACAATCTAGCCACAGACAGGCTCAGCCAATGTGCTCGACCTAATACTGATAATACACTCTAACCACATGCTGACTTAACCATGCCCTCAGGCCTAATACCACTAAGAGACATTGTGAATTGAAAAAGTCTTAGACAATGTCTGTAGGACATCGTCAAGACTGTAAAACAGCTCACATAGCAGCTCCTCACTAACAATGAAGTGGGCACATGTACTCGAGAGAGGACTTAGAAGGAATTATGAGCCTTGGGAAAACCTGCAATTCTCTTTGTAGTTCAGACATACACAAGTATGCACATCCAACTTTACAATATGTAAACACATCAATGAATTCTCAGTGTCTTGAAGTGCAACACATCTCACTGTCACTGAATATTAACTATGTAATATTCTGTTCTATAGATATTTACCCAATAATTACGATAAAAAACGTGTTTAAAAACCAGGCTTAAACACAACAATACACTGTACTGGGTTGTTTAGAGGGTTAACAGAGGCAGAATTGATCTTTTTCTGCCTCTGTGTTCCGTGTATTCATTCAACTGTGGATGGCCCCTGCAGCAGGAGCACCATCAGCACTAATAGAGAACATGTGTAACAAACCCCTGCAGGGATGTTACTGCCTCTTACAACAATGTTTAACACATCTAACAGCTATAGGGCAACCGTTGCTAATACAATTTAACTACATATTGGCAAAACCAAGGATTCAAAAGCCCCTCCTGTTGTTCATGTTTTTACTCCAGTTACACCTCATATAGTTACGGACTTTACATTCCCTGACACCCCAATTGGACCAGTTGTGCATGGATGGAACAAAAGCTTGCATATTTGGTGGGCTCCGCAATGCAACACTAAAATGAGTACACAAACATAAAATCTGAGAAATTACCATTCAAGACAGTTCCTGCCTTTGTGTCAAACACAAAAGAGAGAGGAATCAGGTTGCTTTGAAAACTAAAGTAGCATGCTTTTTGGCTATACAATCCATACTCTGATATCTCTGAATAAAAGTCTAAAATATTTTAATAAAACCTGCCAAATGCTGTCCTATATTATTACCTGCTTTAAAGCTTCTGTACATACTGGAAACATTTAGAGATGTTTTTGGATTGTTCTTCTAAATCCTTACAACTGATTTAGATTAAAAGTTTTTGAAAATCTTACAGTATTGGCATTTGAAGCCATCATGGACAATTAGTCAGGCTACAGTGAGACTTTGCAAACTACTGCATGTACTGCAGTGCTGGATAAAGCACTGAGCAAAACATGCTGTGCATGCTAACTTTGATAACAGATCCTTGATCATATGCTTTTGGCCTTAGTGTGAGGTCAATACAACAAACACTTATGTTTTCTTTTTTTTGATGACATATAATTTTTCTGTGTTCATGAGTATTTCAGCATCCACAACTCAATTACTGTTTTTTCAAGCATAATCTCAAATAACCCAAATGTGTAATAATCTGTTCAAGCATATACATGTAAAGGCATACAACTTTGCATATAGACAGCTTTTGGTTATGACTGTAATCCCATATGTACATTTTATGTGTCTCTGAATCTGTAAATAAATTATGCATTTATGGATTTTATACTACCTGTTTGGGAAAAGCATGTCATATTTGCGTGTGTGTGTGTGTGTGCATACCTTGAGATAGTCTCCATCCTGCAATGAGAAGCTCTCAGCTTTCAGGCTGATTCCTTTGCCCTTTTCAGTAGTGATGCGGTAGATGCACTCATGGTTGTTATCGTAGTTGGAGGGGAAGTTAGGAGAAAGGAGAACGCCTTCTGGTCCTAGTGAGGAGGCTCCACACTCCGCTACAGCAAGAGAGTAAAGGGGGCCGAGACAGCGTGGATCAAAATCACAGGATTTCTACCTAATTATCTTTGAGCAGTCAGAATATCTGGGTTGAAAAAAGAGGAGAGGACTAACAATTCCACATGAAAAAGAAAAAGAAAGTGTATATCCAGTATAACCACTAACATTGTTTAACTCAGCAGGCATGACAACAATAATGATGATCATAATAATGAACGATAAAGTATAAAATAACTTAAAAGCACGTCTTTGAAATGTTCTTCAAATAAGGCAGTACAAACAAGGATGAGGAACAGTAAAACACATTAAAAAGCACAGCAATTATGCAAACAGCAAAAGATTAAAAAGAGCAGAAAAATATTAAAATTGGATCAGGTCTCACTGAGTTTGATGAGAAAAGCCGTTTAATAGTAATAATACAGATTTATCTAGCAGGTGAAGTGGTTATCCAAATTTAGGAATTGAAATGTGTGCAAGGAGAGTTTTGTATATCAGGAGACATGAAAAGAGAAGAGAGTTGATTTTTTAACTCCCACCGAGGAGGTCCGACACTACTTGGTAGGGAGAATGACAAAATGGAAGTAATGAGATAAACAAAAGAGTTGCTGGTGTGGACCAACATTGACCTCACTGAGGAAAACCACAAATCTGAAATTCAAAACAACATTTTTGTAAATGATCCAAGGCAGTATTACATATCCCTGCAATATATTGATATAAAAAAACATAAATAAACAAACTGCTATGGTAATACAGACAACCATGCACCGCCATCTAAAAATAATTATTAGCAGATGTAATCATTATCATAACCTGACAATTGACCTGACAAATTGCCATTATTATTACAACTGGTTCTAGTATTATGGTGCGCACTGCGATTTTGCATAAGGTTTGTCCAAATGGAGTTGCCGTGTCCACTGTGATGGTTTTTGTAAAATGTTATGAATTTTATGGTGGGCGAGGAGATCAGCAGAAAAGAATAAGAATGGGAGGAGAAAATGAGAGGAGAGCAGAGCAGAACAAATGCCCTTGCTGCCCACTCAAGTATATATAAATATGTAAAAACCAAAAAATATGCTGAGCTTTGGTCACAATGTCTGGAATTCTCTTCATAGAAGAATGTATAGATTTCTGTTTATACTGTATAGTTTGGTGGTACTTCATGAAATCATCCACTTCATACCACAGGTTTGTGATTTAAAAAAAAATATATTTCAGAATGGCAGGAAATGGGTTTTCAAATTTGGAATTTCGGTCTTGGGGGGGGGGGGGTCTTATATAGAAGGTAGTGGGAGAGATGGAAGAAGAAGAAAGCGATGAACAAACAGCTGGAAGAGGAAGTAAAGAAAGCAGATGAACCAAGACAGACAAGGGCCTTTTGAAAGTATGCAGTAGCAAAGGGAAATTAGAAAAGGGAAAAGGGGAGTAACAAAAGACACAGTATTAACACATTTCATATAGCAGTTAATGTCCTAATTATCTACCCAAGGACTTTGAGGGAGAGGAGGAGAAAGAGAAAGTTGGAAAGAGAGAGACTCAGAGTTGAGGAGAGGGACATTTAGAAAGAAAGATCAGGAGAGAGATGAATCCCAGTGAGTGTTGCCAGCTGCTGCTGCTCAATTTCCTCTTAGGCCTGATCTCTTGACAGATAATGCTATTATAGCATTTTCAGTCTGCTGCTTTTGGGGTCGAAAAATACCAGCAGCCACCAGTCAGACTCTCATAAATTACCAGCAGCATCCAAGGAAACACTGATACTTATCAAATACCAGCAAATTACAACCTGCTAACATCCAAATCCCAGCAAATAAAACCAACAATCCACCAGTCAAATAACAGTAAGTTACAATTGTGTCAAGAATAAAATAGTGATGAATTATAAGCAGTAAAATACTGATACTTTGCCTCTAGGCTTATATGGTGAAGAAGTAATGTTATGTCGGATGTATGTGTTGCATAAGTATCAGTGATTGTACAGTACAATATAATGCCCAAACTCTAGACATCTACATGCCTGAAACTATACTCTGAATGTTTATAAACTAATTATCTGATCGTCATGTGTGATTCATAAGCAGGAGAGGTCAATCATTTGAAATTTTCACTGAGATACTAGTCTGTCTGTCTACATGATTGTCTTACCTATACATCGCGGTAGTATGTTGCTCCAAACTCGCCTGCCTCCTCCTAGACAAGTGATCTTGCTGTCTCCCTCAAGTCGGTAGCCATGGAAACAAGAAAAGGCCAGTGAGTCACCAACTCGAAATCTGAATCCCGTCCTCCTGCTGAACGCCGGTACACCGGGATCCTCACATGGCTCCAAGTCATATTCTATACACCAAAGAGATAGATAACATTACTGAGAAGTCGTTATAAGGAGAATAAAGTGGGGCGATATGTACAGGAACTGTTGAATGTTGTTAAATTAGAGAAGACTAAATGGAAAATAGAAATTAATTACATTTAAAATATGGAGTCCGAAAAACTTCAAACCTGAGACTGTAACATATTAGACCTCTGCCATGAATTATAGTTTAGGTTAATGGCGTGGTTGCTAGAAAGAATATTGTCATCTTAATCACAACACTGCCCCACAACACCAAATTGCAGTGACTACATTTTTGGTCAGAATCAGATTTTTTAATATTAGTTTTATTATATAAAAAAATGTTAAACTTTCGACAAGAAAAACAGCATAATAGAGTAGGAACTACAAAAGTTGATTCTTCCTTAGCTAAAGCTAATTTACCCTCTTAGTAAATGTAAATGAGTTTGTAATACACCACATAAATATAGCAGTAGCCAAATCTAAACATATTGTTGAAAAAAGTAACACTAGATAAACTAGTCCAGCTAAAAGGTAACTAGCCTAGTTTGGCAAATAGGCAGTAACTGCAGCCTCTCAATATAGGAGAATACCATCTTTACATCGTATAGTTAAATGAAGGCTAATTGATTAAAGATTAATTTATTTAAAAGTATCATACAGTATTTTTCACTTTTACAAGAAAAATGATTTCAAGGACAAAGACTAACTGCTTGATTTGGCAAATGTATGTCTGGTTAACTACCCTACCTCTGTTAAAGAGCAGGGCACAGTGGCTTCCCTGAGCTTTCCTATGGGATCGTCCAGGGCTGTCAGCCATGGAGTGGACAAGACAGTTCCAAACTGGGCTAAGAGTGCAGTATCTTGATGAATAATTTGGTTTTATGGAAGGCATAAAATTGGGTTTTACAAGTTCTGTTTGTTCAAGTTGGGCTATAAGCCTTCAAAACTGCAAACCTTTTTTTTGTTAACTTCACAGTTTCTGTTGTTATTTTAATTGTACAGTACTATTGTACTCTGTGCCTTTAAAAGGCAGAATACTGTACCATATTAGCACATAAAGAGTAAAGTTAATATAAGACAATCCTTCCTGCTTTTATAATATATGTTCAGTCTCTTACTCCAGATCTGAGAGTTAGGCCTATGCTTTGTTAAAAATGTAGGCAGATTAAATCTGTTATGTTAATGGGGTCAGATTCAGGTGTCACATTTACTGCCCATAACATTCATGTTAACAAAAACAAAAACAGAACAGAAACTTTATGTTTCTGTTCCAGTATACTTACCTGAGAAAGTAATATTAAAGCCTTCATAACTCATAGAAAAATCCGATATGAAACGTAGCTGAGCACTGAAATTCCCATAGAGGCCTGCTTTCACACTAGGGGGCAGCACTGAGCCAGTGAGTCGAGCTACTGGAACCTGGAAATTGCCATCCTCAATGATGGAAAGGTAATCATGGTTCTCCTCCAGATGGAAAGTGTGGAACACCAGATGGACACCTGGGAATCCATGGGTGAATGGATGGATGGATGGATGGATGGATGGATGGATGGATGGATGGATGATTGGATGGATGGATGGATGGATGGATGGATGGATGGATGGATGGATGGATGGATGAACAGGTGGATGCATGAATGGGTGGATAGATACAGAGTACAAGACAGAGAATTAGTCACACATACATAGATGGCAGCATATCAGCACAGAAACCAAACCAGAAATACACTGCATCCATATCAGGCAATATACTGTATACTGTAAAGTGTAAATGCACAACAATTTTCAAAATGTGCAAAACTAATAAAAAGGAAAAAAAATACAATCAAATTAATTGGTGTTTCCATAATGTTGGTCTATTTGTGATCTTACCTTCCCCATGAGAGACCTCTATAGTCCAGGTGCAGTTAAGAGAATTGGGGTAGAAGTCAGGAAAGCCAGGAGACAGAATTGTCCCTGTTTTACCATAGACATAGCCTCCACAAAGAGCTACAGAAAGAAAGAAAGAGACAGGGAAGGGTAGATAAAAAAAGGTAAGAAATTTCAGGTTTACAATTGTCATTTTGCACTGAGCTAAAGACAAAGGCCCTGAAAATTTCTGAAAAAATACAACCTCATATTTTAAACCTAGAAATAAAGACATATCTTAAATACAGTTAAGTAGTAACCACATAATGACAGATTTCTTTGCTCTATATATCAACTGGTAGTTAACAGACCGGAATTAAACCACGTTTGCAAATAGCCAGAATGTTGTGGGCTGAGCATTATGAAGGAATTTTCCTTAATTTAAATATATTTGGTCACTTTAATTATATTTGGCTCATTTAATACATGTTTCTATTAGTTATTGTATATTTAATTACCTTTGGTAAATTCAGTGCTTGTTTACAGTTTAGAAGGTACACCTTTTCTTGTTGTGACTCCAATCTGCTGTACTCAAGGCTAGAGATGCCTCAGCCTCGACAAACATCTCTCTGTCTGGAGACAGAGCTGACGCGCTTGAAGTGCAGGCGAAAGTTCACTAGGCAAGTCATGGGTCAATATACTAATCTGTACATTTAACAACCGTCCAAGAGTAAGAGTACATTTGTATAACATATTTCATAAGCCCTTTTTCAGGAAGCCCGTTAGACTTGGGGATGACATTTCAGTTGTTGAACTGTTGTCATCTTTGATTCTCCTTGATGCATCAAGCTGCAATAAATACTTTTGCTTAAGACATCTTCAGTCTCTTGAGAGCTCCTTGCTTCAAGCATGGTGTCAGTAGTAATGACTTACTACTGCAAAATAATGAGAACTTTCTGAAAAAAATGACTTGCATCACAAAATAATGATCTAGTATCTCAAAATCATGAGAAACATTCTTAGACTTTGGATAAGCACAAGAAGCAAGTTATCAACATATTATTGACATGTCATCACCTTATAAGTTGATAGTAAGATAGTATATTTTGATTTTACACATCCAGCATTTACAGAAAAACATTATCATTCATATAGAGTTGTGTTTCTGGCCACCTAAAGAATGTAAGTCCAGCATTCACTCTCTTTTAACTCTGTTTTTCATCTCTACCAACTCCTGAGGGAAATATCTGGCTCTTTAGCTGTTAAATGCTCCACTGTGTTCACCAGCAAGTCGCTAACTGTGTCTGTCGGCCATCTGATGCTGAGCAGGTAGTGTAGAGTGAGTTTATACAGTTTTTATTGTTTTACAGGAAAAGCTGAAAACAGCTTTCAGTTGCAGCTTGAAACTATGCTATGAGAATGGTGTCAATGAACCAAAACAGGGACGTTGTGGGTCAGACACCTAAACCATGAACTTACTGTGCGAACTGGGACCTTGGCTTTCTGGATAGATGGGTCTATTGAGTCTCTTAGCTCGAACACAGGCCTCACCTTCTCCTGCCTGTAGCCCAGGTTGAGTGACTTTAGAGGGAGCTGGAGTGTGTTTCTTCCAAACAGGGCAGCATTGGAGAGGCACTGAGGAAGACCTAGCCACTTGCGAATGTAATTGTTGGATTTTGCATCCATCATCAGCACTGTTGTTGGGGAGATCTCACACAGTTTCAGTGGCCACATCAGGCATTGGTATAAGGTGAATTGGTAGCACCAAACCTTGAATTTTCCTGCTAGGTGGCTTCTATCTATCTTCTCCAGACCTTTGGAGAGTTATGTCATGACAGAGGAAGCCATATATTTGTCTGATAGCTCTACAGTATAAACCCTCCCAAGACTTTGGACTGACTGCTTACCAACAGTGTGATCTTCTCCCTGTTGACAGAGAAGGAGATGTTGTCATTCCTGGCTCCTTTGAGGATTGACAGGCTCTGAGATTTGGTTGGTTTGATCCTCATCCTCGCCCAATTAGGGACCTCCTCCAGTCTTTTTAGGAGCCTTGTCATGCAAGCTGTTTGCAGGAGTGTAGTGACATTATCCATGTAGCATCTAAGGGCTGGTAGACACTGTCCTGAATGGAATCTCACCCCTCTCATCTGTCTTCCACCAATCAGCATGATTTCAAAGGCTGCTGTGAACAGGATGGGTGAGATTGAGCAACCCATCTTTATGCCTTTTTCAAGCTGCTGCCACTCAGTTGTGATTTTCTGGCTTGTGTAGCATTCGTAGAAGTTGCTGAAATTGGTGGATATCAAGCTCTTAATGCAGATTGAAATGTTGAAGAAGTTAAGGGTGAAAGTGACAAGCTGATGAGGAACAGATCGGTATGCATTTGCCAGATCCAGCCAAACTACATGGAGGTCTGATTTCACGCTCTTGACTGTCTGGATTTGCTCCCAGATCATAGCGGAGTGCTCGACGCAGCCAGGGAACCCTGGTACCCATGCCTTCTGTCGGTGTCGATGTAGTTGTTAGCAAGGAGGTAGTTGGTCATGCATTTTTGCCACTATTGTGAAGAAAATGTTTCCTTCCACAATAGGGCGATGCCTCTAAACTGGGTGATGTTCCGGGAATCTCTTTTGGGATGAAGGTGGTTACTGCTCTGCTCCATGCCGCTGGGATGGATTGGGTTTCCCAGGGAACTCTCATCAGTCTCCACAGGTTTAACACCCTGGGGCAGCTTTTATAAACCTTGTAGGGTACTCCATTTGGTCCAGGTGCTGATGGAGATCTTGCTTTCTCCACCACCTGCCTGATCTCTGCCCACTTGGTTGGTGTGGTATCAAACTGGTAGGTCGGTTCCAGAGGGCGAGGCACATGCCCTGGTGAGCCAAGAGCTATGTTCTTGTTGCTATCACCAAGTTGTTCTTTGAAGTGGTTCTCCAGCTCCTGTGCGGTGGTCACAAGTTTCCCAAACCTCTTCTCCTCCAGCAGCTCATGGGTGTACTTAAAAGGGTCCCTAAAGAAGCTTGCTCTTGCTCCCTCCTACTCCTGTGTTTCTGAATCCGTTCCGCTCTCCTCAGGTTTACGAGCCTGGATTTAAGCTGGTCCCAGAGAGCCTTCATTCCCTCCTTCTCCTGCTCTTCAGCTTTCCGAAGAAGTCGTCTTTCTTTCACCATATTAAAGATTTCCATCTCTCATCTTCCCTTCTGCTTGGGGGTGTTCTTCTTCTCTTGCCTTCGCCATAGACAATGTTGCCGAAGAGGTTGGTTTTGTTGGTTATGCTGCCAGCCAGTGAGTTCTGGAGGATTAGGTGCAAGCTCTGGTCAAAGCTGCTCCATGCCTCCTTATCACTAGCTTTTGGCCACCTCACTTTGGCCTGGCGGATTGGATTCTCCTTCGGTGTTACTTCTCTTGTGGGCTCGCTGCTTGTAGGCTCAATGTCATGCTCATGCTGTGGGGTGTGCTCTTGCTCTTGTTGGTGCACTTCCTGCTGGGAAAGCTTGTGTGGCTCCTCTTTCTCAACCTTGGCAACAGGGGGCTCAGCAGCTCTGTGGTACTCAACCGGGCTCTGAGTCCTCCTTGTCTCACCTGCTAGCACAGTGCAAGTTTTTAACTGGTTCCTCCCCCCACACTTTGCTTTCCCCTGGTGGATTAGCAGGCCCCTATGAATCATCACTTTGAACCACCCGCAGCTGCATTTCCTCAGGATCTTTTGCTCATTAGTTGTTGCCATTCCAGCAGATTCCGTGTTATCCGTCCTAATTGGTCCATGTGAGCCTCATTTCATGGACATGTGGAAAGGGTAACTAGCCCTTCCAACCCGGTGCAGTCTTTCCTGCCATCAGTCAGTCTTCCCTGACAGCCCTCCACACTTTCCTGGACGCCAACTGCCCTGATCACAGTAGTCACTGGGATCCCGTCTCCCTACCACTCCCTTCAGCTGACCCTAAGATCCTTTCTACCACTTTGGATCATTCCTTCTGAGCCAGAGACAGAAGCTCCCTTGCTCTGCCTCCTCAGCCAGTTCCTTGAGAGCCTTCTTCTGCCTGAACGCAGTGATTCCGAGAGCCTCCAGGAATAGGTGGGTGGATTTTCCAATGAAACCTCTGCAGGGGAGCTGCAGATTCTGATGATAACTTTCTATAGGTTCATCACTAGGAGTGACCCCTTTCCCACTGTCATTTAATATATTGTTTTGATAAAAATATCAATTGTAGCCACTTTAAACTAACCTAACTAACCTAAACTTGTCTCAGTTGATTTAATTAATATTTTCATGGAATTAACAGCTGACAGCGATGTGTCCAGTTTAAGATATTATCAATAATCAGTATGGTGGAGGAATAGTTGCTGTTTGTGTCCACAGCACATAACGTGCACTAAAGACTTAATGTTGACTTAATCTTTTAAAGGAGTAGAACATTAAAAAGTACAAATTCTATATAGAGCTACAGAGTGAGACATAAAGGACAACATCCCGAGATGCACAAAAAGAAACAGCGCAGAGAGAATGTATTACAGAAAGAGTGATTTGTTGAAAGAGTGAGAAATTGGTGTGTGCCTGTAGTGTCTACCCAACACCTCCACACAGACCCAGAGCACTGATACGGAACAGAACAGACTCATTTGGGATAAAGTGTAACAGGGTTAATGATTCCACTTGCCATTACTTTACATTACTAGCTATTATGTGCCATTATGTGCATTTACTTTACTGTTGTATTTTTGTCAATATTGTTTATAATGTATTGCTATTAGTTTCCACTGGGACTAGTGTATTGTGTGTAACGTGAGCGCCCTCTACTGGGCCCCTGCAGACTTGAGGGGTGCGCCCCGCACACTGTTGCCAGTCTGCTGTATCCTGTCCCAGTGTCTCCGCTAAAATACTTGAATAAGTTCGTTTTATTGATAAAAGTGTCATTTCTGCAGTAGTTCTGTTACAGAGTGCTTCCGAATTAAATACCAAATCTTTTGTGACGAATATTGTTTATGGTAGAGTGAATTTGTTGAGTTCACCACGTTGTTTGTGGTTTTGCTAGCTTGATTGTAACTTTTTGAGAAATCTCTGTGGTGTAACTTGCTAAATAACAGTTAGCTAAATTATTTATTTCTGTGTTTTAGCAAATTCTTGAGCTTATTACTACGAAGTTGGCCGTGAGAGACCTCATGTGGTTATCTTTTATACCAGAATAAACGGCTGGTTGGTGCCAAAAGTGACGGCTTGAGCCTGTTTCATCACACAACGCAATAGAGAGTACACAGCTGCTACAAAAGCACATTGGATAATACTATAGTATGGTAGTGGTAGTAAAAGCAGGCTTGCTGTGTCTTTGAGACTGTTGAACTAAGATAATATATTGACTCTTTGTTTCTCTCTCACTGTGCCTACATCCCTTTCAATTCTATTCAGCTCAATTCAGTTAAATTTAATTCAATTAAAGTGCTTCATGGTGTTTGACTGGCATGGAAATTTTGAAAAAGGAGGATTTTTCCTCACCTATTAAACAAACACATACCAGCCTATAAACAGAGACAACAGTGCGTGTTTCTAGAGAGCAGGCTGTGTCCACCTCTTCGTCTCTATCTGTCGGTCTATCAATGTCTTTCTTTAATTTCGTTCCATATCATATTAATTTATTTATATTCATTACAGAGCTGGAGTTAAGTTCTGAGTGTGTTGTTGTGGTAACCAGCGCCAGTTTTTTCACCCTCCCATCAGGACAAACTAGGACACTGTCTAACTAAATGACCCTGGGTGAAGGAGGCATTTGTGCATCTGTGTACTGCATCTATTGTATGTGAGGGCATAGTTCAGCATGTATGAATGATCTGGGTGAGAGAACATAAGAGACAGATTGTCAATGTATGTAAGTGAGCTGTATAACAAGGCGAGTAAAAGAGAAGAATGAGACAGAAACAAAGACTATTCGTGACAAACAAAAATTTAAGGGGCTAATAAAAGTGTGGCGGCCTTCAATGTTGAGAGAGGTTGGCTGACACTGAACTAAAAGTAGATACAGTGTTCTGTATGGCTTTTTTTTTTAGAGGGGACAGGTAAATAGAGAAAGATAGTATACCTAAATTTAGCTACAATACTCCTCTTTCCTGCCTTTATGTTTTTCTCCATGTTTTCTTTCATTTATTATCTCAGTCTCAAAGGATATCATGGCATTTTTTGTTACTACAAGGAATACTTGTAGTATAGTAGTATTTTTGGTCACTTCTAACAAGTTGTTGTCTTGGCACCAACTATAAGCTTTAAATTGTCACGGCACCCCTTCAATGTTCTTTGTGGCACATTAAAGAGCAGCCAATGTGCTGCTTTATCTGTTTGGTGATTTAGCTCAGCGCTTTGTATCCAACAGACACTGTGGCATTACTTTAAGACACAAAATTGTCAAAATAAAGAATTTGGGTGTCTGTGAAATGCAGTCGGTATGGTGGTAGAAAAAAGTTTGGCTTTCCTTGTTGAAATGTTAACCGTGCCTCTGGGACTATACTGTAAATAAGATTATTGTCATTAATGTATGCATGTGGGTGTATGAGGTTGATTTGAGAATGGCTGTGGGAGTTTTTAAAGATGATTTCCTTTCTCCTATAAACTGATGTAAGATGTCCAACCTCTTTCTGAGTGGATGTCATGAGTTTTCTTTTTGTGTTTGTGTGGGCTTGCTCTGGCTTCCTCACAAAGCTCCAAAACATGCTAAATGCCATATTATAGTCAAGTCTTAAACACCATTTTAGAAAAGTGGCATTCTGAAATAGTATGTAATGTCTTGTAATGTAACAACTGTCTGGTAAGATGGCAAGGTTGGCTTTAAAATGCCACAGTGGCTGTGACTTCTTCTGTTATATGGCTGATATTGTGAGATAGATCGCCTTAGTATGAGCTCACTCCCAAGTTGAGACATCCGGACTTCAAATTGGATTCTCAATCGGCAAATTGAATCAAACGCTGTGCATTCATCTCCCATGATAGCGTGAGCTGTGGGCAAATGCTGAATGGAATGGCAAGTGAGCATCTGTTTCAGTAGTGCCTGTTGACCCTGGTGATTTCAATGAGGCTGGATGTCCAGCTTGGGCCATTGTGTTATAGTGTATACTCTGGAGTGGACACTGACTGTACAGTTAACAACATGGCTGCCAGTTACACCTTGTGAAATGGAAAAAAGCAGAGGACTGGGAATAGCATTTTCAATATCCTCATATGGATCAAATCAAATCAAATCAAATTTTATTTATATAGTGCCAATTCACAACAAAGTTATCTCATGACACTTAACATGTA
>JBBPCS010071594.1:0-16533 GCA_037974645.1 Hollardia meadi
TTTATATATTAGTTTAGTTTAGTTTAGTTTAGGAGTTGTGGTTACACACTGCTGGGAAGTATTAAATACATTATTTAACAATATGTCATTTCTAGACCATCATTTCTACTGATCATACTGTCATACTCTGGATCATATAGCCTGTGAAACAGGTGTTAATCATGAAGTGGTTGACCGGGTCATCCTTTAACCCCAGGGTTGGCAGTTTGCATATGTTGAAGTGTCGTTGACCAAGACACTGAATGCAGAGTTGCTCCTGGAACAATTGTCCATTAAGGTAGAAAAGTGCTACATACAAGTTGTCCGACTTGCATTCTGTGGTATTAAAAAAGTCTTAAATTTGACCTGCATGTCAAATGTTTTGGCTCATGCATGGGTGGCTTGGCTACGGCCGCCAATACTTGTCAGTCTTGCTGTTTTTAAGACATGGATCAATAGTAAACAAGACAAGCAATTTTCAGTGAAACCCAATTCAATATATTGAGTATTGCTGTCCAATTCAGTTCAGCAGTAAGCCAGGATGAGATTAACAACGTATTAGACAATTTTGTCCTTGTCCTATTTGCAACTGCTTTGCAACTGATTTGGTGGTAATGCTTGCCCAACTGTAGCCTGCATACAGTATACAGTACTGAAATTCCACTTTCATTATTATTATTTAGTTACTTTTTTCTCTCTTGGGGCATTGTGTTACTTACATTGATTACTTCTCACTCCACATCCTGATTGAAGTCTTATCCTGTTATCCTTCATCCTCTGGGGCGGTGGTAAGGGTTAAGGTTAAGGGTTATTAGTGGTTATGTTTAGGATTAGAAGCAGGATTCAGGGAATTAGGAGCAAATCAATCCAGTGTAATCAAGATTTAATAAAAACTGAGTCTTAACATGGAATTTCCCAAAACAAGACAAATAGGGAGAAAGAACAACCACAAACGGCCTTCGTTGTATAAAATAAAAGGAACCTCCACACAGTGCTGCACTACATTATAGTGTGAACTGCATGATCACACGCGCTAAAATGTATTATTGTTAATTCTAAACTGAAATACAGTGTGTTTCCATTTCCTCAAACTTTATAACTACCAAGCAAACTTTAAAATTGTACAGTCAGTCATTCAAGAGCCTTTAAAACAGAAATGACACTGCAGCTGTAAAAAGTGTAAAAAAAAACTAACTGTACATTTTATCTCATATTCTGAGATTAAGACAGATCCAAAGTTTCCAGAGGCAAATATCCTACTTTTGTATATTCTGCTCCAAAATAAGAAAAGTGTCTTTAAATATTAAAGAAAATAGAAGAAGACAAATATCAGAAGACATGAAAACCATTTTAACTGTGTTTGTGAACTTTGCATGCCTTGCTAGCTATTCATGAATAAATTCGGAAAGAAAATTCTTTAATTTCTATATATTCTATCGATACTGAAATTCCATTATATTTTTTTGTTTGCTTCCTCACCGTTATTCCGACCTCAAATAGTTCCCTTCCTGTACCTCCTCTCTTTTGCCTAATACCATTGCCTTCCTACTACTAAACAAAAGTGACGAGGACCACGTCTGTTTGCAGGTCATGTGAAACATGATTACTGCGGCGGTATTGATGTTATGCTCTGTGGATGTGCGGTATCTCATGGAAAGATACATTCTTTTCCTGTCGGTACTTGAAACGTTACACTCTGAATGCCTCTCTTTCTTTCTCAGAGTTTCTCTTTTCTTCGCTCCTCCATGTCATCCTCTTGCTTGATCACTCCATTATTCAAACCGTTGTCCTCGTATCCCTTTCTCTGGTGTCTTCTTTCATTTCCTGCTATCTTCTAATCCCAGTTTCCTTCTATATATGAACAGACACATGCCTCCACACATACAGTACATATACAGCGATTCTGTAGTAGGTCATACTTCTCTGTTTTTTCAAACATGCTGTTACATTGATCAGCAGTATTGGCTGTGAGCAGCTGTCTGCATCTTCACATTTTCTTGATGTCTCTATCTATTGCTTGTTAAATCATTAAGAATGAGTTGTATGGCTGTACAAATCAGTACCTGTAAGAGGCAACAATACCGTTTTATTTGGATTAAATAATTAATTTAAAGTGGTGGAGATAAAATTGTAAAATAGATAGTGAAATCTATCTTAAGATTTCTGGAGACTAAAAAGAGTAGCGACAATACAAGCTAAACAACTGCTCTTTCTAGTGCAGGAACAAAATATGTTATATATATATATATATATATATATATAGCAAAACTTTAAATCAAAAAAATTGTGCATTAATTTGAATCTGTATACTAGCGCCATTATAACATTGTAGAAGAAAAGGGGGCAATGAGATGATGTAATTAAAAGAGCAGCGGCCTAAAATCAAACTGTGGAAAACAATGTTTGTTTTAGGTATTAATTTGAGTGAGGTACAGTCATCTGCCAAAACTTTTCATCCGTCCGGTGGCCTTTTGAGTTAAAGGTCATTACTTTCACATTTGTTGATTTGGCAGGTGTCCAAAGTGAAGCACAATCCAAGTCACAGTAGATCAAGATCAGGGCATTAGTAGAAGTAGAGAAGAAGACTGATAAGTAAGGTGAGAGGGTGTGAATGTGTGTGTGCTGCAAGGTGTGTTAAGCTGAGATGGAGGTCAGGCAGACAGTGCCGGCAAAATCGGCAGACTTTTATTTTCAGTCTCCATAATGATAATAATAATAATTACAAAATAACATGAAACAAAGAAAAACATGGGAGAAAAACTTCTACTCTTTACACATTTCAAAACAGTTGTGGTGCACAAAAACAAACTAGTCCATTCTCTCCCATCACACTCACCATAAGATATGCTGGATATAACATAAGAGCTTTCAAACTGGCCTATCAGGTCAGAACTCAAAATGGGCAATTGATAAGGGTAATATCAAATATACATTATTGTCTTAACTTGCTCACACCAACAAGGCCGCAATTCATTCCTCAATGTGTTAAAATTAATTCAGTATTTATCTTGCTTGTAGGCGTCATTTTATCACGCATCCACTATCCAATCACATCTGAGAACCCACCTACTCATACGTTACATAAAAGGGCCACTGTTGAGGCATGCTTCTCTTTGAGCACCGCCATAAGATGGCTTCCACACAGGACTGAAACCCTCACAGGTTATGTCTTTGATTTGTGCGTGTTTCTATACATTTTGAAGGAATGATTCTAACGCTCAGTACAATTCTTGATCTTAGTTCACTGATATGGGAAGTATAAAATAAAATAAGGAAACAGAGAAAAATGTGCGTTACAATTCCCACCTTTCTTAAAAATAATGGCTCAGCAAAATGAGGGAGTTGGTGCTTCCTCACACAAGGCACTGCTGGGATTCGGAAGGCTCTACTCAAAAGACACAAAACCCCAGCAGCGTCACTTCATATTATGTTTGGTAATGTCCACATGACTCAAATACATCAACGAACACAGGGGTTTCCGCACAGGGTTAAAGTGAGTTATAAAGGTCCTTTAAACATTGAAATCTAATTAGGACTGATAGATCCCCATTAAAGAAGTATTTGAAATGTTTTAGCAGCTCCTTCACAAAAGAACACCTGGCAACCTTTATATGAATGGTTCATTGGTATGTTGAATAATTACTGCACAGTATTACAGAGCGCTAATCAGTTATTTATAACATTTGACAAGGGCATGAGTACATGGAGATTAAGGTTGCCACTGGCAGTGAATTGTTTCTACCAACAGGAGCCTGTACACTTACTAAGATTCTGCATGGTGTGTCCAACAGACCTTCAAATTCTCAGTTAGTCACCCGTGTTCAGCTCTTTGGTTTCTGATTATATTAGCTCATATCTCAGCCTGTTAAATGTTATTAAAACAGCCTGGGCTGAGCAATGGTGTTGCGCTTCATGTCTAATTATTGACTCTTTCCAATCATGAAATGACTTTGGCTCTCCCACTGCCATAAAGTTGAGTTTTTCTTCTACCCATACATTCAAAATGAAGTTCAGTAATATTCCGATAAAACCCGCTGCCACATTTTAGCAGCCCACATTCCACCTCACTTACATAAAAACATTAGATGGCTTCTTCGGTGTTTAGCTTTTAGATTGCAAAGATAGTTAAACAGCTCACTGATAAATAAATATATGTATAATCCTGCAACTAATGTCAATGTCTAATATACAAATTAAATTTTTGATCATTCCCACAGACGTCATCTGTCTTCTGTCCAACTGACGTCTAGCAGACAAATACAGGCCTATAGCTTTCAGTGTCCTTTGAGCCTCCTTTACACAAACATTTCTTAAGCATGTCTGATGCTTATATTGGGAGTGACATATACAGTAACTTCAGAGAGGTGCACACATTAATTTGCATTGCACTTATTAATTCATTTTCATATTATTGAGATGCAAGGCAGAGGGGGAAAATAGGGCAGAGGGAAGAGTAAAATGCACGTAAGAAGGGGCCTACAAGGAACGAGATGCAAGAAACAGGGAAGACTTGCAGGTTAGAGTTGAGGACAGATGAAAGACAAGAGAGGAGGAGAGGGTAAAGGATGGAAGGAGAGAAGAAGAAGAGCAACTGGGGGAAAACCAAAAAAAGAAACAGTGAAGGAGTTTGAAAGGGCAAGGAGCAAGATGAAAAGAGGGGTAGAGTGGGTAAGGGGAGGGGGTGGAGGGAGAGTGGAGGATAAAAGAAAGATGAAATAAAGGAGCAAAGAGGAATAAGGAGGAGAGGATGGGAGGATGGAAACAATGCCTCATTAGAAGTGAGGGCCCTGGCTCAGCTCCACACGGAGGACCTGCTCTCTGGGCTCCTCCTCAACAGCTTTTAAGATACATGTGAGTCACCAACCTCCTGAAAACAGACAACCACCATCTATTATTCTTTCAGAGTGACAGTGGAGGGTGGAACACACTCAAATGAATAACTGATAAGAAAACAAAGCACACACACACACACACACACACACACACACACACACACACATCAAGAGTTATATCGAACTTTTGAAAACACACCTGGATTGGGGGCCAACAGGTCAATAACAGGTTGCTGAGTGTATCTCATTGGTATCTCTATATTGCTGCCTTGTGCTTTCTGTGCTCTGGATGTGTGGTGGTATGTGGCTTTTACCCAGGATTTCTCTAGTTGAAAATGAATGAAGATCGAGTCTGAATATGTGTAAACAAAAAAGGCTACAAGGCACCTCTGTGTGACCAACGCTATCACAGAACTGGCTTGCATGAGTCTGGAAAGATGCCCAGACGATCGGCTGTCTGGAGCTCTAAAAAAAAAAACCTCCTTTTTGCCTGGAAATATATTGGGTTTGTCTTGTGTTTCTTTTGAGAGGAGAACAATAACATACTTTTTTAAAAAAATAATAGTAATAATTTAAGAGAGGCTGATGCCAAAGTTCAAAGGTCAGAGCTAGCTGTCCCAAAGAGTAAAAAAGAGGCTGTCAGCCAGCTGAGCAATATGTAGATGGTATTTTAAATAATTAAAGGAAGTGCAGCTTTTATTTCAGAATGATTTAGTCTGATTGAAATGCATCATGTAGGATAACAGAGTGCCAAATACAAGTAAGTACGACACAGCAGTTTGCCTTATTAGCTGACCAATTTATGCCTCACCCATTCCTCCTAGGCTACTAATTTTTTGTTAAAATGAGATTAAAAGTAGTTGTGATTAATGTACGGCCCCTATATTACTGTCAAATCAGCACCCTTATGGTTGTATAGCATTACTTAGGCTAAACTAAAGTAGCTGAAAAACGCCATATCAGCAGCGTGGCTTTAGGGATGCGTCTCTCTGTTGGTCCAACAACTTGGTCCAGACTCAACAACTTTTGAATGGATTGATTAAAAAAAAAAATTGTACAGAGATACTAGCTTAGCTTTAGTGAACTGCTAATCTTCCTCCTACCTCCACCATTAGGTTAACATTTAGATTTGGAGTGAAATGTCTCCCCAAAGGAGGGATGTATCAACATGACATTTATGTACCTTTGGTCATTCCTTAACTTTTAATCTGTCGCCATCATTATGTAAAAATTTAATATTTAAGAAAAAAAAAGACAATCGCAGTTGTACTTTGTGTTTAGTGGTAATTATACACCAAAGAGCCACAGCATTAAAACCCCTGTCTGATATTCTGTAGTCCCACCATATGCTGCCAAAATAGCTCTGACCCATCGAGCCATGAACACAAGATTGGTCTGGGACAATGTTTGGGTAGGTTGTATAGGGAGTACGTGTCATGTCAGGGTGACATCCACAAAAATGCTCGAGGTTTCCCGGCAGAACATTGCATTGGGCGGCTGTGGCTCAGGTGGTGGAGTGGTCGTCCAGTGATCGGAAGGTGGTCCGATCCCAGACCCCTCGACATATCGAAGTCTACTTGTCGAAGCAAGATACTGAACCCCAAATTGCTCCGGATGCTGTGCCATCAGGGTGTGAGCGCATGTGTGAATGGTTACCGCTCCTGATGAGCAGGTGGTACCTTGCAAGGTAGTCACTACCACCAGTGTATGAATGTGTGACTCGAAATGTGCTATATAAATGCAGTCCATTTACCACTGGAACAAGATAATCAATATTACTCACTTTGGTGTATGTCAGCATTGGTAAAGCTTTAAACTAAGATGGCAAAATTTGTATTAAATACACCAAAAACATCAGCATTCTGTATGGCAGCAGACTTCTAATTATGTTTCAATAGTTGCACTGATTTGGGTTTTATTGTAAAGTAAAGTGTAAAGTATTTTTGACTTTCTTATTTGTGGGACTTTATTGGTTGATATGTTCATGGTAGATTTTTTTTCTTATTTTCCACCACCTTGGTTTGATTAGTTGCCTTTTTTATGAAATATGAAACCACACCGTGCTGCTGTGCTGGGAAAATACAACTGATCCCTGTCTGTTGAAACCATACAGCACATAAAACTTTAGCATGAAACATGAAACCTACAGTGGGAGTGCTGTGACAAATTATGTTACAAGATGTCACCATTTTCTTCAGGAACAACCTCACCACTTCTAAAATTACTCAACCAGGTGAGAGCTTGCATGATGTTCTGTCACACTTTTCACAACCCGTTGCACTTTAGCACAAGATAAACAAGTATATTCTACTAATTTTGCATTAAAGGATGGCTCCTTAAATGTTTTAGCTTCAATTGGTTCAACAGCAGACTGTAATTTACCACATGATTGTGCTTAGCAGCTGTTCATAATAAAGGCCCTAAATATTTGTAGACTTCATCTTATCAGTTAAATCTTTTGGTATTGCTGCTGAGTAGAGTTTCAGTGTGCATGAAACATTTGACTTAAAATCTTCAAGTTGATTTTGAATGTGCTGGTTCAAAGCAAAGCAGTTTATGTCTCTCTCGTGTGCTGAGCTGAGGGCCTCAAACGGGCACTTAGCAATTACTTTTAATTGTTGAAAACAGCGTTCTGTCAATGCTAATAGGCAGATGTCTCAGTAGTGGTCTTGTTTAATTGGACTATTTCGGTTTGTTATACTCTGCTGGTGTGTTCACTCTATGTGTGTGAGCGTGTGCACATATGGTAAGATCATGCAGGCTCATGTATGGGATCCATCATTTATTACTGAGACTAGTAATAAGTATTTCTGTCTCACTGTCCCTCATGCTGTATTCCCATCTCTCTGTCTATTTGTTCCTTCTCATTTCTTTGTCTCTCATTCTTCTTCTCTGTCTACCAGTCTCCCTACCTCCTCTCTAATCTCCGTACCCCTTTGTAGTCACTCAGCAGGAAGCTACAGTAAGGACCACCTCCTAAATAATCACCACGCACACTCGCACGGATCAGTAAGACACTCATACACACACTGCCATACACACCGACATGGAAAGGTGCGAGTGGTTATTATTATGAGGTTGTAGAGAGAGCAAGGACAGAGAATAGGTTAGACTGCATTAGTCTGCAGTGGAGAGTAACCACAACCTACTAACTGCATGTGTGTGTGCACTCACCTTTGCATGTATTACTTCTATGCTAGTGTGAGCTTTACACAGAACAGCATGCAGCAAAATAATGGCTGATCTTTCTCCGTGTGCATGCCTGAAATGTTTTAATGTACTGTATGTGTGAGCATAACAGATGAAATATTTATTAATTATGCAAAGGTAACGGTAAAGGTTTTTGTTCGAGCATGTGTGTGCATGAGGGTCTTTGGTGTTGTATGTGTGAATGCATTTTGATTCAATAGTGTTACTGGTTTTCCTGACACTGCATTTGCATAAGCCAGGTAGATCTTTTGCAAGGAGTGTACATGTGAGGGTGTAAATGTGTTACCAAGCCAACTCCCGTCGGTGCAGAACATCATTACCATGATTTTATTTGAAATATTCAGCCAGCCGGTAAACCAAGTCTCCTTTTCTCCTTCATTTTTACTTCATATTTGTAGTTTCTGCTCTTTAACTGCCTGTCTATTCTTTCTCGCTGCAGTAACACATGCTTCAGGATGGTTTGGGCTTTAGGCTTTGCAGCTTCTAATCTTGAGTATATACATTTACACAACTGAAAATATCTGGTTATCTAAGGAGATTGAGCACTTTATTTTGAGTGGACTTTGCAGGGAGTTTACTCAACATGAGGGACACAAAACCATTCATTATCAAAGCTGGGGTGATGCGGGTTTTGTTTAGCACCAGCACAACATTTAGACAGAAGGTTTTAGTGGGCCTGGATTGTCTGCTTGGCTGTATTGAACAGAAAACATGTACTACTTGAGCCACTAAGACCTCCAGCGTGTATCAAGTACAACTTGTCATTGAACTCAAAGTCTATCCCAGCCCTTACAAGACTCTTAAGCCATTAACAAGCATCAGCGTCAGCCCTACTCTCTCCCCCTATGGCCCACTTAGATGGATGTAAAATTAGGCTTTAATCCACCAGCTGAACTAAATACATGCTCCCCGGTGTCAACACCGCTCCTCCATAATATTTCATTTCTCTCTCTCATTTGCTCCTACATTTATGTTTCCTCATTTTCCCCTTTAAAGCTTAAAGCATCACTTTGGTTCTTCTATTTTTCTCATTCTTTCTCTCCCTTTCTGTGTTTCATCTATGACAGATGTGCCAAATGTAGTACGTGGCCCCACTGTCAACACTGCACTTTAAATGAATTTAATCTCCTCTCTCTGTCTCTCTGCCTTTGTATCTCTGTCCCTCTTTTGCCCGTCTTCTCTTTCTGTGGCCGTGGTCAGTGTGTGGATCAATAGTTTTGATAAATGGGAGGAGATCCGGCAATAGCTCTTGAAAATCTAACCTATTACAGCTGGTTTAGGAGCAAACCGGTTAAGTTTTTGTGTGTGTCTGTGTGCATGTGCTAAAATTACTTACAGATAGGCAGAGACAGACAAGAGAAGCAGATAGACAATCAGTATTAATTTGTTGTTCAGCTGTGGGCTGGTTACGAGATATGGTTCATATTCCCAGTGGATACCAGTGCCTGTGGTCACTGTCCATAGAGGCATTTAAGTACTTTTTTATTCAAGTTACTCTTGTAAATTCTTGTATATTATTATTTTTGCATGCATTCCTTTCACACCAGCACAAAAAGTACCAGCACTCTTTGTGTTCTTCCTTATTTGCATGCAACTCCCATTTTGTTCTTCAATCTTGTGCGCTTCAAGGTCACAAAAATAGCAACATGCTTTACGGTTGGTTGTGAAAAAAGACTATGCAAAGTTAATTGGACAAGTAGAGGGAGACAGAGAGACAGGCAGACAAAGTGAGACAGAAAAAAAACACAAAGCATTGCCTTAATGTTAGTTATAATCAGGGGTAGAAGTAATGAATTACATGTACTCATGTTACTGTAATTAAGATGTTTTTTTTGTGTACTTATACTTTTTTGAGTATTTTTTTAAATCAGTAACTGTACTTTTACTTAATTACTTTTTATAGCAAGCATTCTACTTCACTACATTTCAAGGTGAATCCATTACTGACTAAAAACAGTAATGCCCTAAAATTAAGGATGATGTTATAGGTTAAGTTTAGCATTTTACCTTATGAGCAGGCTGAGTGACTGTTACATGATTAAAAGGTGACGCCGGTTTGGCAAAATGCTAAAAGCTAAAATGCTCACAGCAGTGATTTCTAAATTTGCTACATTGCTTATGGAGTACCTTCAATAAGGTGTTTGAGGACCTTTTGCTCTTTCTATTTCTGTCGAAGCTGTTACAGCAGAGCCTCTTTCAGCTCAAAAATGTTTGAAAACTCTGAGGAGGGCAGTGGGACAGGCTAAATGGACTGGTTGTAGTGGGACTGAGAGGCTAAATGGACTGGTTATAGTGTGACAGTGGACGGGCTATTATACGCACTGGTCAAGCAGAGAAGTTGAACCAAGAGCAGATTAAGGGTTGGCAAGGCTCACAGATTGATGTTCAGACAGGTGAGTACATCCACTAGTAAAATAGTGAGGCTGAAGAGAGTGAGGCTGGAGATGTTTTTGGTCATCCTGGTAGGTCCAGACCGCAGCTCTGCGCTGTGGTATGCAGAGTTGCATTTGGTGGACCAGCCTTGGACAGTCCCACAGTTCTGGGGGACCCTGTCCTAGGAGGAAGGGGCGATAGGCTCCCTGCCCACCTTGGGCCAGCCTCTTTGGGTTTGGCTCCTGAGAGGGACAGGTTGAGATGGGTCACATTGTCTGTTTCAGTTATGCAGACCATCCGGGATCCACCACTGCCTGCTACAGGGCGAAGTGTTTGGGATTCCAGCTCTGGTGCGAGGAAAGGAGCCTGGACCCTCTGTTGTGTGCAGTCGGGTCAGTGCTTTCCTTTCTCCAGTGTTTGTTGGAAAGGGGGCTTTTTCACGCCACCTTGTATGCAGCAGCTATACTGCTTCATTTAACCACAGCCAAGAGGGTGTGTGAGCTGACCGCCCTGTCTGCAGTTGTTCGCTTGTTTGCTTCGGGAATGGCGTGGCTGGAAAGGCCCTGTCCAGGAAGCTCCTTTCCAGTTGGTTATGTGAGTGTATCATTGAGGCCTATAGGCAGGCGGGATGTGACCATCCCTCCGTTGTCAGTGCGCAATCAACACACAGTGTTGAGGTGTGGACGGCCTTGTTCATTGGGTGTGTGTCGGGAACATAGTATGCACGGCAGCGTCGTGGATGACCCATGTCCATTTATACAATTCTACCTCTTGGATATGTTGGGCTCCTTCTCAGGGTCTGTGCTCACTGAGGGGACACAGGACTGGTGAAGGTGGTTACGTAGTGTATGGTTGTCAGTTGAAACTGCACCTGAAACTCTTTGTCTCTTGGCACGTGTTGACCACATATCCCCGTGTTCCCTGGATGACTTGGGGTATCGGGTGTATGGGGCGTCGACTGTGTGTTGACACTTGAGGGTTATAGCCGTGGCAGCCTAGGTTGGATGTTCAGACCCAGGCCGCGATGTGCCCCCACTTCCTCTCAGCGATGACTGAGATAAGAAGTAGGCGGGCTGTGGCAATTACCCTTAGCTGGTCAGGTTCGGTGATGGGCCAATTCTGGTTGTGGCAGGGCGGTCACTTATCATGCTCCACCCACTGTACCCATAGATTCCAGTAGAGGGTGGAGCTTGTGTGAGATAGATAGAACAGAAGGTTACAATATTGTAACTCTTGTTCTATTAGCACAGGCAAAGCCCTCTATCATTGGATGCTGCCACTCCTGCACTGCTCACTGAAGAGGTGGTAGGATGGGATTGAAGTGATGATACAGCCTTATGTACGTTGACTGCTATTCGAGTAGGCTCGTCCTGAAGGAGAGTAGTACACATAGAGTCCAGTAGAGGGCTCTGCTTGTGCTTATAGAACAAGGGTTACAATAATGTAACCTTACTTTCCTGTTACTGTGTATCTGAACAGCCAAAACAGAACAAGACAGCCCACATCTCATGGTAATACGGCTGAGAGGCTTTGCTCTCTTTAATATCTTAGATGGAATTTGAAAGGAAAATTCAAAACAATTCTAATGAGCTTTTGGCCTGCTAGTTTTACTACTTGGAACCAAAATAAATAAAATGGCTAGAGTTATTGATCCGGGCTTCTGGCCGAAAGACAAGCATGTTGACTTTGTTTGGCTTAAGCCACATGGAAATTGGGTCAGAATATTCCTTTCCATACAGAGGCAGCACCTGTTACACAAGCATTTTTATCCAACTCCGGACAACAGCACTCTCAATTTAATAGCTCTCTCTCTCTCTTATGCCTTTGTGACATCCAGGTTGGATTATTGCAATGTTCTCCTATCAGGGTTGCCTAGGAAGAGTTTCTGAGGTCTGCAGATGGTTCAGAATGCGGCAGCTCGTATTCTGACTGGATCATCTAGATACGAGCATATTAGTCCTGTGCTGGCCTCTCTTCACTGGCTCCCTGTTCACGTTAGAGCTGATTTCAAGGTGCTGTTGTTAACTTACAAAATATTAAATGGCCTTGCACCCTCATATCTGATGGAACTTGTAAACTTTTACGTGCCCACACGGTCTCTGCGCTCCCAAGGGAGTGGTCATCTGATTGTCCCGAAGGTTAATAAGAAGATGGTCGGTGAGCGGGCTTTTTCATTCCGTGCACCGACATTATGGAACAGTCTTCCTCTTGACGTCAGGCATGCTCGATTGAGGTTTTCAATGCAAAGCTGAAGACGCACTTGTTTACTGTTGTGTATGAGTCTTGGGTGGTTTGTTATTCTTTGATGACACATTCTTGAAGTGTGTGTTTTTTTATCGGCGTTGTGTATGTTTTTAACCTGTAAAGCACTTTGATGGAAAGCGCTCTATAAATACATTTTATTATTATTATTATTATTATTATAAAAACATTTCTGTCTGTTTCTGTCTGCCTGTTACAAATTGTTCAAGTTCGTTTTTTTTAATGCAAGTAAGTCTACAGTCCATCATTGGGTGACAAAGCTGTATATAGTAGGTTGCCACCATTAAGAAAAAGAAAGAAAATCTCTTGTTTTCCTACCTTTACAGTTTTACAACAGAAGTGATCTGGACGACTACTGTATGAACTGGGCTTATTTTTCTTTAATCAAAGGCTACCCACCACAGTTTATACAGTAGATCTGTCACTCTGATGCTGCTTTCCATTCCAGCATCCCCGATCTTTTAAAAACTTGTGTGTGTAAGATGTGCATCTCTGCATAAAATACTTGAATTGGACAAACTGAAATTTATTTGTTTGTCAGCACAAAAACAAAGCAGTTTAAAATTTAAAGATGTCCTGGTATGACAACTGTCCCACTACGGCAATGTTTTGTTTACACACAAAAAACACCATAATACAAAAGTGAAAGACAGTTACTTGAGAGGCATGTGGAGCTTGTTTTGCGGGAGTTTGCATAAAGATGAACTAGAACCTAATAACTTTAATTTCAGGAGTTCAAGCAGCAGTCATCTTAAAACTTTTCAAAAGCTCTTGGCATAGTGTTTTTGCTCACATAAAAAAAAAATACAGTACAGTGTATCAAAGCTAAACTTTCTATTGTTTATGCATATCAAATATTTTAAAAATATTTCTTCTGTGTTACTGCAGTTTACATAATACTGAATTATGGAAGGATCATGTCTCGTGTTGTTCAGCTCTTATTGTTTGGCCTGCTGGACAATTTTTTAAAAATAAATTAATTCATAACTTTTTCACACAGTGATGAAAAGAGATAAGAGGAGAGGCTCTTCTTTTCATAATTCAGCTCAGACAGACTGCAACATAAAAGCCAGACTGCACACGTTAATCCACTGCCAGTCTCAGCAGACTGCAGGTGTTACTTATAGGGCTTATGGAAATTGCCAGACAAAACACACAGCGACAGGAAGACACTCTTCCTTTGCAGTTAAATTACTGTAAAATAACCAACAACAACACTTGCTAAGGAACCCCACATTTCATATGGATTGAATAAAGTAGTCAACATACAATAACAACACCAACAAACAAGTGCAACCTCCACACACCTACTCAGACCCAGCCACTGTTTAATTTATACATATATTATGTATATTTGCAGCAACATTCACCTTATTGATTTTGAAATGTGATATTTTTTTTTCTCCAAGGGTGATTGCTGCTGGACTCCCTTGTTTTGACTCTGTAGCATTTGGTTACATTGTAACTGTTGTTCTCTAAGTGAAGAGATTATCTCTCCACCCAGTTACATGTTCCATATGTACGGGGACTGATAGACCCTCATATGCCATTGTATGGGTATCCTAGGGAGGATCTTTTCTCCTGTGGAGACAAAGAAGGGATAGTGGCCTGCCAGTGAGAGATCAGCTACAGCTGTACCAAGTGGTCCCAGATCTCACATATGGAAGCAGCCTTGGCTCGCACACCCCTCTGCGGCCAAGCCCAAGGCTCAGGAGACAAGCGTTGCACCAGGCGCACAGCCACATGAGCCATGACATAATGTGCACTGTGGTTTATCATCAAAACCAAGAGGCGGATGCACAATCTCCAAGTTACCCTGTGACAAGCAGGCACGGAGACGGCCTGTCTTCCAGGGGTTAGGAAAAAAGTTCCTGCTTTGGTGTCTGTAACACTAGCCTATAGTGCTCTTAGTGCTGCAGGATTTGGTCATATTGTTGCAGCAACGTTCTTCCGAGCAAGCACACACTGGCCAAGGGATGCAAAGACCGTCCTCAAGCAGGGGTCCCAGGACTGCATCCATGCCCTTCCTTGCAAATGCGGGGGGTGGGGTGGGGCTAGTGATATGCTGAATGGGAGGACAAAAAGCCTGCTGGCTGTCCTGCTTCATCCCCCTGATGGCTAGTTTGCCAGGGGTGGTACTGATCCTGGATAGGGTGGCCCAGCCTGTGGGGCTGTTGGGCCCCACTGTTCACAGCCCTGCCAAAGCATTCCAGACATCTCCTGAGCCCATCAGGAATCATCTTTTGAATGCTGGAACATTTCGTTTGCATCAGGCTCAACACCATGGGGAGTTGGGCTACTTCATTAAGCAGTGATACAGAGACGAGCAGGACTGACCCGCCTCTTCATAATCTAAACAACAGGACCCCCAGCCTTGCTTCACTGGCATTCCCAGGTCCGGGTAATAAGCTGGTGATAGAGAGGAGGTGGTTGGTTTGGTGGGGGCTGGCCTGTCCCTGTAGCCGCAGGGGAGGACTCTTAGAGCCACACCAAAGGTTTACATTTGATTGGGACTCCACCCTGCCTTGGTCATTTCAAACCACTACTCTTTGCTGCTTAGCCTGCCGCAGTGGATGGACATTTGTAAGAAATTGATATTGAAGCTTGTTTCTTATTAAATTAGCAAGAAACGTTTGAAAACACACCACAATACAAATGCATTAAATGCCACATTGTTGCTTTCTTCTTATTTTAATTTTTAAATTTGTTTTAGTAAGGCGTGACTTGGGTGCCTGGGGATTCAAATCCTGGCACTAACCATTAATGCCATACACCTGTGTGCTTCTTTCTTTCTAGCCACATAGTCTTGTGAAAACAAAGGTGGGGATCAAATTCAGAACCTCACACTTTAAAATGCTGCTCTATATGCCAGAAGCTTAACCCACTGAGCTATTCACACAAACTTTTATTTAATGTCAATCTTGTACTCTGTGGCACTAATCGCCCCCCATACATTCAACACACAGCGAGGTGAATAGTGGAGGCATGCCGATTTCCAGGCTGTTCCTGATGTTACAGCTTCTGGAGCGAAGCTAGCAGCAGTGACATTTTGTTTTTTGTTTGAAACTTAAAGTGTTTTGGGACTACTCATTTGTGAAATTACTCATGGCTCTCAAATACCCCCAATGTACCCTCCAACTTGGCCCAATTCGATGAGGGGCTATGGCTGTGCGCGTTAGACAGCCCTGCCGGTCAATACGCACATATGCCACACTTCAGCCATGATGTCAGCCATCCGCTGGGATGTGGAATTACTTTTGGCTCTCAAGTACGCCCACACGCACCCTCTGACTTCACCAGATTTGACGAGGGACTGTGGCTGTGCACGTAAGGATGGCTGCGCCTAGTCCAGCTCTCCTACTCAGGTAAGCAGACAATGCTGCATGTGTAGTCCTTATATAACCACATGCATAATTAGTGTGTGGCCACCACAGGTGGTGTGTCTTAAAGAGTATCAACGTCAACTACCCCTTGTGGTTTGAGCCCTCATACATATGGAATATGTAACTGGGTGGAGAGTCTCGATACGATAGAGAACTGCTGAGCCACAACATCCCTGTCAGTGACTGTAAATTTGGCTTTAATCAAGACAGATAGGCTTTTTTTCCGACTGATGTTAATGTGGCCTATGATTCCGTTGTATTGATACCGAAGCTACTCTTTGAACTATGTACTGTGTGTGTGGCTTGGTGGGGACGGCTGAAGGAGGGATTAGGTTTTGACTGTGTTTGTGTTGGTCTAAATCCTTAACAGAGCTAGCTGACCTCGCGGCGGATGGAGAGAAATGAGTTCATCCTCAAGATAAACTCACACAGATACTCTCTTCACACACACACACACACACACACACACACACACACACACACACACACAGTCT
>JBBPCS010071614.1:0-16533 GCA_037974645.1 Hollardia meadi
GCAACCGGATCACGGCTAACTTCAGCCCGGATGACTGGGAAATCCCGGCTTAATCCCCTATCTAGGTTTTGTGCAACGGGCCCCAGGACTCCAAGCATTAACAAACATTAATATCAACTAACTTTCAAAGAACAAATTAAACTTTACTCGTATAAAAGTCAACAACATGTGTGTAGAAACAAGCATCTTGGTGCCCACAAAAGTTACCTAACCTATAAACAAACTTGTGGGAGATGTGAGGCTTTTACTTGACGTCACCAGAGAATCACATCTGCGCTGAATGAGTCTTACAGTAAAAGTGTGTCTCTATGGGCTGCAGTAATGTGACTATCTCAAACAAAGCAGGAATCTTGTCATGTGCCTAAAACAGTCTCTGATTTGAATGTGTAAATGTCAGCTGGGACAGACAGATGATGAGCAGCGAGAAGAGGGAACAAGCTCTTTCACGTGTCCACATGCATGCAAATAAATACGTACACACACATACACACATAAACTCTATATTAGCACAAAACATATGGTGACAAATACTGCACAAAAGAAAAGAGTCAACATAGTTAGTGAGGTGTTGGTCCACCCAAAGCCTCCAGAAAAGCTTCAGTGCTGCTCGATACTATTCTGCTACAAGATAATCCCTCTGATGGTGTTTTGATAGGTCCAAAATCTTGTGTTAAAATATTTTGAGCTCTTCTGATTATCAAAGCCATAATGTATGATTCATTCATCATTTTCATCAAAACGTTCACATTCACAAACACATGCACACGTTTAGACACACATGGTCATCAGTACATATAGATAAAGAGGAGCACATTACACATGTATGAAGAGACACACACACACACACACACACTGATAAAAATATAAACATGTCGTACACACACTGCACAAATAAATACACACAAATACTGTATGTACACACACACACACACACACACACACACACGAAACTGCAGAAGTACACAACCTTTGTACAGTAGAACCACACACTGTCACAAATAAATGTACACAAACACAAGTAGACAAATGTTCGCACATGCAGTAGGCTACACACACACACACACACACACACACACTATACATACAAGTATATAGGCCATATGTACTCCCAGCATATACACAAATAAACATTTGTTCAAACATGTTTTGATGACAATAATATAATAATAATAATAATAATAATAATAATAAACCTTGTCAGAACTGTATATACAAACAACATACATGTGTGTGTGTATGTACATACACATGAACACAATTGGTAAAGTACCTCAGAGAGCCAGAAATCAGAAGTCAGAAATAATCACACACAAGTATTTTCACACACAGTAGTATTAATCATATCATAATCGAATCATGTAATAAGCACATGCTGTAAACACACACATGTGGCCTGACAGAACATGTACACACACTCAGAGAACCCCATACACAAAAATAAACACATCAAAGTTCCTAGTAGTAGTTGTAATATTAACCTGCGAAATAAGCACATACACATTTGCACACATCCTGAAAAACAGACAAATCCTTGCATGTAAACACAATGTACAAATAATACACACATAACTGCAGAAGCACACAAAAGCAGCTGTAAAAACAAAAAAACAACAAAAAAACAACCCCATGCAAAAACACACAATACACACCCAAAGGTCAGTGCAGTGCAAGTATAATACAAAATGTATATACTGTACACAAGTGCATACATGTGCACACTCAGAAACACACAAATCAATGAGCATTACATACACATGGATACATACTGTAGAAGCTGCTGTATAAACACACACATGGAACAAGTTCGTGAGGTGATTAGTCAAACACTCGCAAATGGCAACAGAGTGATGCCACCCACGGACTCTGAGCACGCAACACTGCCTGACTGAAACCATAAACATGTTTATATTTACTTAGGGAGACTCAACAAACAGTGACTTTTAATATCTTACACTAACCACTGCATGCACGCATTTTCACTCCCTGAAGAGGAAATAAAAATTAAAGTCAAGTGAAATATAAAATACAGTATCAGCTGTGTGGCTTTTTATGATTCCTCTACACAATCTCAGTACTGAAGGAAACATCTAACCCATCAACTGGATTAGAAGAAAAAGAAAAGTGGATCAAAGTCATAATTATTAAGCTCTTTTTTATTTTACATAACGATGAAAATGTTAAACTGCATTTGAGTCATCAGCAGAGGCAAACACACACCTACAGTCAGATCGGTAAAACTCCCACAACAGGAGCTTCGGTGTCACAAAAGTATAACTGTCGTAATCACATCAGTCACATCAATAAAAATAAATAGTGTCAACACCGTAGGTACACGACTCACTCCGAAATATTGTCTCCATTTTCTCATTTTGAAACTGCTCATCTCAGTCATACACAAGAAATTATAAAACAGGCATGTGTGACAGGAGGCGTGAAATAGAAAATGTAAAAAAAAAAAAAAAATGCAAACGCACAAGAAAGACAAAAAGAGAAAAGTGATTCAAACTGTGTATTAGGTGACTGATCCAGCAGGATTTTTTTTTTTTTTTTACCTTGAAATGGTTCATAGCAGAAACACAGCACCCTGATAATATTCACCCACTGTCATTTTCACTCGTTTTTTTTTCTTTTCTTTTCTGCTCTGGTTTTAAACATGCGCTTGTTGTTGCTGAAAAGGTTAAAAGATTTTTTTTTCCAGTCGAAACTGAGTGGGTTGCCGAACATTTCAAGGCAAATTTCCCCTCATGCTCTGGTAATATTATCACTCCAAAGCATCATAGTTTCAGTATGACTTGGATGGATTTATTTATAGGAAGAAAACAAGCCTGACACCAATTAACACAAAATATGGTCTCCAGTTAGAGCTTATATATGTCAGTTTGAACAGCATATTTTTGAAACTGACATACATGTTGAACAACAAATTTGACACAAATGTTTCAGTATCTGCTTCACTTTCAATTTGACTAAATTATTTTTCCGATACAATTCAACAGTGTGGCAATGCTCATATTGTAGATTTTAAATTGTTTAAGTTAATTAAATCTGTTTAATTTCAAAACAACTTTGAAATAAGTCACATTCACAAGCTATAATTTAATATTATTGTGCAATTACAGGGTGCCATAAATACTGTAGAAAAAATGTTTCAGCACATTAAGCCTTTGTAAGTGGTAATGGATGAAATATCACTCTACAGCATCGGTGTAGATTTTAGCAAAAAAGAAAAAGAAAGGTTTGTGGACATTTAACACCACTCCACCCACACTCCACAACAGTCAATGTGCCACCTCTGAAGGATCATCGATCAAAGTGCTTCTCATTCTGATTCAGAGTTTCACTATCACTGGTAGTTTGATTTATAAAAAAAAAACCCTCAAAACTCCTGAAGCAAACAAAACACTTTGTGTGTGAAAGTGTATAATTACTTTTACATTCTTTTCTAAACCAACATATTAAATTTGCTGTTTACACTGAGACACACAGGGGAGCGTTCAGGGCCCCATGACTAAACACCAACCAGACTCGGACTACAATTTTCTAGCATCCGACAAAAGCTGTAAACAATAACTCAAATCAGAACTAAGCTGGACAATTTTTCCCCAGATTGCAGAGCCTGGGTTTGTCTCTGTGGCATGTAAACAGCCGTCGCTGGAGACAATTGTCCCCGCGACTTATTTCAAAAATTGCATCTGAAAAACATGACATAATCCAGCATGACTGTGTCGCCTAAAAATATAAAGGGAAGACAGATCAGCTTAACTCAGCGTCTGTTACTATCACAATTAGTCAGAGCAAAGGAGAAGACGTCGAGGCTGGGCTTTGATGCGTTTTAAAAGGTGCAAAGGAAGCTGAGAGGATGAGAAAACGGTGGGCAGAGGAGCTGAAACACTTTTCCTCTTTCTCTGCCACTGATATTTTTAAGTAGAGAGACAGGACAAAATGAAAGAAACAGGCTATAAAGAAGCAGAAAAGACAGAAGATCAAAATAAAGATTTTGCAAAAAAATAAGTAATATAATAAAATAATTTCTGTATTTAAATAAATAAAAACAGACCAAACAGTCCTTATTCTTATTTGGATTCAGTTTGACAGAGCTCAAATTTACAGTCCTTCATTTTTATATTACCAGTATTTTAGGTAGAAATACAGACTGATAATAAAATAAGGTGGCAGTTAAATTATGAAACGGGTAAAACTATATCAAAAAGAAATACGGGAGGCTTTTGATGTACATATTTTAAAAAAATATTCACCAGTCATGGTTTAAATTTCACAACAAAGCTTTAGTTTCTAAAACACGGGTTCAGTCTGAATCATGCCACCTTTAATGCCTCAAAGATCAAAGAAGTTCTCTTTTCAATTCAGTTTCACAGCAAGTAGAGGGATAGAAAAGTCGACACGTATGCCTCTGAATGTTCTGAAGCAGAAACAAGAGAAAGCTGAAAAGGAAAAAAAAGAGAGAGTAATGTCAGACAAAAGTTTTGGTGCATGTAGACCTGAGAGTGATGTGGGAGGCTGCAAAGAGAGAGAACAAAAGTCCTGAGGAGAGCTGTGGTCTCCATTTTGAAGTGACATGTGAAAACGACAGCACCATCTGTTGAAAGTGTTGCAGTGGTGAGGAGACAAACAATTACAAGCACAGGCCTCGCACACCTCCACACTGAATGAAGTAGTCTCAAGGTAACTACTTCTTCATACATAAATATATATATACACGCTATTTCTTCTGCTTGTTAGAATCTGAGACTCGCTGGTGCTTTCGTCTCAACTGTTTCCCAAATAAATCAGTTCATCCAGTGACGGTGCACATGGTGATTTGAGAAAGTTCTGTATCATAAGGTATCAAGGATTAAATTAAGATGTGGCTTTGTGACTAATAACTGCTGCTGGTGTAAAATAACAAAAATCTATGTCAAGAAAGTGAATGAGTAATCCCCATCCTCACCTAAATCCACCAGCATAATGCCCTTAAACAAGGCACTTAAGCCAAAATCGTATGCTCCACATGTTTTGACACAGGGCATGTGTACATGAAGTTACTCCCATTTTCCACCTGGTGCACTTTTCAACCATTTCAGTGTGTGAATAATTAGTGTGGATCTGCTAAAGTTCCCTCAACATTGCCCACAATAGAGGAAGGGTCCATAGCATCGCCACGTGGTGATTTAAGTGATGACACATCACAAGGGGCCACTTTCAAAGAGACAAAGGCAACAGAGGATTGAAAATGAAATGCCCTTCAGCAGCCTCAACTCAAAATCACGTTCCAAACAACTAAGGAAAGTGAGTAATAAAGCATTTCAGATGGTTATATACACATTACCTAATCAAAATGATCATTTTGATTAGGTAATGTGTCCCTTAATATCACTGTACACTCGCTGCCTGTGGAACATCACCTAGGATGGCAACAGGGATCTTCTAAGAGGAAGTCAACAATGATTTGCCAAACCACTACTGAGTGAGCAAAGATAGTCACAAGCGTTTTACAGCACATCCTGTGAATTGCTGAACTTCATTACACTGCAGTGCAGGACTTGAAAATGGCTGATAACCTGAGCAGTTCGCTACCCACTGAACTCACGTGCAGTTTAGCACGGCCTCAGTGAATCTCGCTCTATCTGTGTCTTTGCTTGCTTGCCAGCCTTTGCCAGACTTCATGCCTGACAAAAGTTAGAGAGAAATACAACCATTTATTATTTGATAAACGCCGACAGACGACGACTGCAGCTTGGAATCGAAAAGAGAGTTCATATTCGCGAGCACGAGATGAAACTCATGCTTTCCAGCAGCAACCTCTGGACCAGTCCAGACAATATGTGGGCATGATGGCACTCCTCATAGGCACAGGTAGTTTTAAAACAAGACAATGATTACCTCGTCTCACACAATCAGAGATGTACAGCCAGCATCAGATACAAGCAGAACAGTTGCCACTCCACCAAATGACCCAGCAGATTGGCCCCCAGTCCGAACAGACCAGGACAGGACACATAGTAACATTTTAGATTGTATAGCAGAAGTACTTTCTTAATTTCTTCCACACAGTCAAGACAGACTGGTGCTGATGTTGAAAATGCCCAGGCTGTAAAGGGAACCAAAGTTCATCCCAAAATTAATCTGAAGAATCTATAGAAAATATTCTGTTTGATACATTTAGTTTATTTATAGCTCATTCTGTTCTGTATAGGTCTACTTATTCTGAGTTTCAGATGGAGCAAACTGTTTAAATGTAGGAAGGACTGTAGTGGGTGCACTGTGAGGCGGGTCAGGTAGGAGGGCCCCTTAGCAGAATTTTGCTTCGGGCCCCAGAGAGGTCAGGACCGGCTCTGGCAACAGGCAACAATGGGACACAACCAACAGAACAAAACGCCATTTAAATGTCGGCTGATGCTGAAAAACACAAGCAGTAATATACCTCAAAATTCAAAACTATGTTTTACGGTTCTCTATTGCCAAATCACAAAAGGAATCTGACATAAACATACACATAACACAAACATGAAATCAATGTTCACAGACATGATGCACAAACCCACGTCTTTGGGTCTGCATTGGCCAGTTTGACACCAAGCATTACATACATACTAGAACTATGAAATTGCAACAGTAAACATATGCAGGGATCGCAGCGCACATCTCCAGACAGTCTCTCCTAGAGAGTATAACAAAAATCACAGAGTTACACTGAGAAGTTCAGACTGTGGTTCCTTTCTCACCTCCCTACAGCTGGCCAATCACTGCATTAATGTGACTGGAGGGGGGATTTCTGTTGCCATCTGACCACCCACTTCTGATAAATCATGCTGGCAGTTTAAGAGCCCAATTTAGTTTCACCTTCAAACTCATTTTATCCCACGTGTCTTTCAAATGTTTAAACAACATCAAAGTGCTCAGAGAACAGAAGATAGTGGGATCAAAGTTGTCTCAGATTATCCCACTGTTATCATACAAATTTTCTCAAAATAAAACGTGACCACTGAAGGAACAAAAGTCTCACGGCAGTATGATGGGTGGGCTTAATGATTAAAGAATCTGCAGTTTAGCCTTTGTTCATAGGAGAGAAACATCCAATAAGTCTGGAGTCAGGCCAATAACCAATGAGAAAATTCTGACAAACTGATGCTGATATGACAACCAAAAATAAATATTTACTGTTCATTTCACTTAGCTAGAACAGTCTAGAAAGGTAAAAAAAAAAAATGTGTTACTTAACAATGATGAAGGAAAAGACATTTGCTACTGCACATCACTGCATTGAAATATGCACAATCCTAAATTAAAGCTAATCTCAGCGTGACACAAAGATTTGGTAGATTATACAGGCTCTGGTTACTGTAAGTGGAGGTCCATCGGTAAAAAGGCCCGTTACATCCACTTACATTCAATTAGCAGCCTTCTGTTTAAAGTAGAGAGCAGAGAATCAATTTGACAGGCAGGAAGGCTGCTGTAAAATCAACAACCTAACTGTTTAGTCTTACCAATATTAAAGTTTCAATCAGTGGTTGAGGTCCAGAAAGGCCATTCATTCATACACTAATATCTATGGTTGTATTGGATTAAAATGCCATGAGTAATCCAAGAGAAATCAGAACCACCTGCTATTTCCAAGTGCAATGACTCCCTGTCTGCTCAAATGTCCTTTGGTACACTGAGTTACAAAGCATTGTGTTAGTATATGAGAGGTGAGACGATGCTGATGTAAACGTTTCTATGGTTCTGTTTAGAGGCTGGCTGCACTTGGTTAAAGTTGGATAGTAGTCCTGTTTAACACAGGAAATGTCTGCAGTGATGTGAGACACAATCAACATTTAACCAAAACCACAATTGTTCCCTCCTCACATCGTCCAATCAGCAATTACATTTGTCATCGCAATGTGCTTTGGAGAACAATTTAGGACTACAAAAAGTTCATTTTGAGGAGGCAGGCTGGGTCTGTGCTGGTGGACCAAAAAGTAGTTGTTTGAAATGACAAGTTTGGCTGGAAAAGGGGAATTACCGTCTTTCTGCCTCTGTGTGCATAACGTCAACACAGCTTCAGGATAAATGTGGCATTACTCGGCATCTTTATTATTGCCAACAAATACCATAAGACCAAAAATAAAAATGTTCATCAATACCTTCCAACTTCCCTGACATGTCTGTGGCCCTAGCCTTGTGACAATTGGCAATTAGATCGTTTATCAGCGACTGAAGTGCAATTTGTCTTTTCCTACGTCGATTTTAACTAACTTAGGCTACTATCAGAATTTAGATGCAATGAAAACATCTCTAGAAGACTCAGCCATGTTTGAAAAGGCGAGATAAAACCTCTATAGTCTTTAGCAAACGTTCCTTGGAAAAAAGTAAGTAAAAAAATATAGATTATTGTCAGCCTTATTCTTAAAAATCTCACTAAAATGCTTCAGTATCCAGTTTACGTTTTAAAGGTCTGGTGTATAGAATTTAGTGTCATCTAGTGGTGTGGATGCAGATTGCAACCAACTGAACACCACTTATCTCATCCTCCCCTGCAGCTGCCACTAAAAACACAAGAGGCCCCCTCTAGAGCCAGTGTTTGGTTTGTCCGCTCTGGGCTACCTTAGAAACACTGTGGTGCAACATGGCAGACATGGTGGACGGGAAAGAGGACCCGCTCCCTCTGTACATATTAAAGGTTTCTTTTAAGAGACTGGAAACACAACAATTCTTAGTTTCAGATGATTATTCTTTATTTGGATCCCCATTAGCTGCTACTAAGGAAGCAGCTACTCTTCCTTATGGGGTAGTGGGATATGCTTGTCCCTACACACAGGACCTTTAAATTTCTAGCCTTTAGTTTTCGTCCAATGCAGAATGCAGGCTCTTATTTGATATAGTGACTGTTGCAAGAATCAAACCAGTGACCTTTAGTGTTGGTTTATGTGATTTTTATCAAACAATAGACCACCTTCATTAGGATGTGGAAAAGAAAATGTGAAAAGAAGTGCAATAGAGAAACAACAAACAAATCTTTGCATAATATAATATTTTTTTTAAATAGACCTAGATCCCCAAACTCCCCTACAGTATTTACACTTTGGTGCATTTTCTAACAGAAAGATTTTATCTGATCAGGTGGGAGGTGTCCTTAAACCGTAGCGTTGCCAACACATATGTGTCTGCATCACAGAACACTGTGTGTGTGTGTGTGTGTGTGTGCGTGCGTGCGTGTGTGTGCGTGCCATGCAGACATTTAGCCGTCCTGATGTGAGAGACTGCAAGCCTCCTACGGTCTGGGAGACAAGACAACCACAAGTGGGAGAGGTCTGCTGCACACATACGCACACACAAACGGCACAGACTCACTGTTGATTAAAAAAAAAGAAAAAAAAGTGAATGCTTATTTTTAAATAGCTTGCAAAGTAATGTCTGTCCACTTTTGTGTTTCAAAAAACATTTTAATGATTGAAATCTGCCGGTTCATTGAGGATATTTCAATCTTCTTTTAACAAATATAATTTTTCGAGAATGAAGAAGACATTCAATTTGATTAAAAGGTTCATTTGCATTGGAAGCTGGTTGATGTAATCTCACTGCACTGGCAGATATTTACACTGTTGGAAGAAAATCTGATTGGAAGGACAGATTGTAATATGTGTGTTTACATTCTATTGTTTGACAATGCTGATGAATCACTTTCATTCACTTATGATGTATAAATTTAGAACATCGGGTGCCATGTTACACACCTGATGAATTTTAATTTGCTTTATTTCACGTCATCTGCCGTGTTCACATATATTGCAAATAATAACAGCAATTACGCATACAGCAATGACAAAGAATGTTCTTTTCTGTGGTTATAATACAACGGCAATGAGGTAAGAGATGCAGCTGCATTGTCAGCACCCAAAATAATCTTACATTTATTGTATTTTCATATGTGGTAAACCTCAATGGCAACTCCATCTGAGAACAAACAGAGAAATCTGACAACAAACTGATTTAGCAGTTTATTCTAGACGTTAGGCACTTCTAAAGAAGTTTGCGTATTTATCAACTTTTCCATAGTAAATAAAAGTTTTTTTAAAAACATCTGCAGCACTGGTGATAGACATGACTCCCACGCAACAGACATTACAGTGACACAACACAACTGGACTCAGACATTTGAGATATCTGGAAAGTTTGTTGTGCCTCAGAGCTGATACTTGTGGTGGAGGTGAAACAAAACATAATTTGGGGTAAAGCAGATGTAAAAAACACTTAACATTAGGCAGGACAAGAAAGTACGTAGTAAAGAATGTACCAAATACTGTGTGCTTTCTGATGATTTTACCAGTATGCCTTTGCAGCAAAGCTAACACCTGAAAACTGCCAGTGGGATTGTTCTGAGTACAAACACACAAACAAGAAAGAGGTGTAAAACAAAAACAAACAGATGTGCTTTTGTGATTAAAGAACTTAATTTATGGCAACGTTTTTCACCAGTTTTTGATACTTAATAAAGAAGCAGCATGTGTTTTCCCATGTGATAAATCTGGGTACTCCCAAGTGATTCGGTAACTCCAAGCTTGAATTATGTCATGAGATATTTGTCCTAAAGTCAATATTTACCCAGTTCAGCCTCTCGGCTGAAGCACGCCAAAAACCACTGGATGTGTTGGTAAAGCATAGGATTGTTGAATCATCATGAGTAGTTGTTTTTCTTGACAGCAGTAAGTCCTCCTTACCTAACTGTGAAATGTAGTTCAGATTCATCTATTGACAAAGGCTTTTCTGAGGAAGTATAATTTTTTGACCAGTAAAAATAGGCCAACTTGTTGAAATGTCTTTGAAACAGGTCATGTGCAGGCATTGTGCAAACATGATCAGAGGGTGTGCTGTGCTAATGTGAAAGTAGATGACATTAAATGGTGATGAGGATTTTGAATCATGCTGCTTGTGAGCTGAACCACACTTATTGTGTTGGAAATTTCATAATAACACCTTTCATTTTCTTTCTTCATCACTGTGTCTTAGGCAACCTTGCAAAGTGTTCTTCACTACAGCCTTCAGGCCACAGCTAATTCAGACAGATGTCTATTTATAGAATATTAGACTGCCTAAATTTATAGTATAATTATAATGAACCGGCTCTTCCTACTATAATGATCGATGGTGTTGACCACCAAGCAGGTTTGAGTTTAAGCAGTGGGTTCCTGAAAGAGTTTTAATTAAGCTTTAAAGGCCACAGACTTTCCTCAATCCATCTGTCGCTTGAAATGAAAACATGAAACCCAGAACAGAGGTAGCTTTTAGGTAAGTGTTCAGAGTTCACATTTTTGAACAAGTGAGCTTACGTTGCTGTGGAGCATGCATCTTTTCTGCCAGGTTGCAGCCATCCCGTGCAGTCCTAAGCTGGTCTTTTCAAACTCACTGGTGACTCGTAGAAAATAATAAAAAATGATGTGACGTCAAACTTTGCTAGAATTGTAGATGCCATCACTGCTTCAGCTATTTTTTTGTTTTGTATTTGCCAGCTGGCAGGTTTTTGTTTTTTGCAATTTACAGCCGCGCAACAATAAATCAAATCAAATCAGGTCAACGGAATTGAACCACATGTATTTTGTTGTTGTGCTAAAGCGTACACATCAGCTTTCTAAGTCTTATGTCCTGTTCTGTATTTTGAAAAACAAACATCTATACATATACCAAATCAAATTTAATTTTAAACTGTATTTGCATGACGTCTGTCATTAGCTGACTAAGACACTGACTAACAGCAAGACAGCAGCCTTATTAAGACGCGTAAAGTGACACAGACTTTTTACAACAATACACATTAGCTTCTAGCTAAAGTCATCAACAAACATGGGCACATGCAATTTGACTTGCTGAACGAGCCAAACAACAAAACAATTTGACCAAACAAAAATTGGCTGAGGTCCGTTTGCAGGCTGTATTAGACAGTTAGCTAGTTAGTCAGCTGTAGTATATTAAATACACACAGTTTTAGGTACACCTAGCTATAACTAATGAAGTCTAATACACAAGTCCTGCAATAAATGCGACCTTTGGAAGGTTTTCATGTTCCGCTTTTGTTGATACCATTATATAGAGGTATTGATTCCACTTTATGGTCATTTCAGAACCATATACATCAGTGAGGGTTTGCTAAATCAGTGCCATCTCATTCCAGGTCGTCACATACCCACGATTTGTCATGTGCCTTTGCATCTTATCCAGCCACACAAGGTAACCTTTGGCGATCATGGCCGCCGCACTCAGCCTTTGGCATCTCTGGGTGACGCACAAATGCTTGTTCCCTGTGTGTCTTATCCTGACGCACAAGATCTAGGTTACTTTGGTGAAGTTTAGGCACAAAAACCACGTGGCTAGGTTTAGGAAAAGATCGGTGACGTTTGGTTTCAAACAGGAGGCAAACTCCGCTCTCCTGGGTGAAAGCAGTGTGTGACCTTCCACGACCTCCACCTCTTAGCACTTTGTCGCTTTGTAAACTATGTCGCTCTACACACGCGGGTTTACATTGCAGCTACGTTAAACCCATGTGCCTGATACCAAAGTGTACCTGGTGCGTCTGGATGAGACGCAGGGGCCGTGACAAATCGTTAATATCTGATGAGCTGGGAACGGTCTGGCTAAATTACAGAAACATTTCTCTGTATTCATGAAAGTCGGACTGATTGCAGGACTGTTCTAGGCTATACTAGGTGGGTTTTAGTTGCTTGTGAATTGACCCCGAAAAACCTTAAATATGGTTCTTCCATATTCAGCCAGTTTGAGAGAGAAAATGAAGTTGACCTTATTATGGCAATATGGTTTTTTTTATATCTAATAATTACACAGCTAAATAATACAAGCAGCATAGAATGAAGGGACACTACTTGGCTGAAGTGAATAAAAGAAATTATGAGATGGTAGTAAATAAAATATTTGATAAAAACCTGTATAATTCACAACGTTGTGAACTGCTGCTGTTGCTTACACCACTCTAGGCCCTCCTGCTTGTAGTCATACCATGAGAGTAAGAAAGTGACCAAGATATGTACCAAGTTAACAGCTGTTTGGTGGACAAACTGACAAATACGTCATGGCATCACTATTTCTTAATTGTCTCAAACTGGATTTGGCATTTCTATACAGATAGACTTCTGTGATTTCAGTTTGCCTTCAAATATATTAAAAACATGTTATGGAGGTCTTACTGTCGTAAGATTTAAGGTCTTACTGTAGAGCTGCACTCAGGCAGGTGAGACATGAGCATGTAACTGAAGAGATTTTGGTCAGAATTGATGAATATGAGAAGAAATAAATAATGGGAAAGTCCAGTTCATGTCAGAGTTCTGCTTTAATAATGCCACCGATCGTAGAGTAAGATCAGATAAGAAGCAGGTCGCCTGTGATGGCTCGGCACATGATCGCTCTACCTCAAATTAGCAGATTGTTTCCTCACACAGTGCGGTGTGACAGGAACAGACAGTGTTGGGGATAATGCGTGTTCCAGGAATAATATATATCTTGGCTCAAAGCATACCATATTTAGTCAGTGAAACAACTTCTTTTTTTTTTATCTTGTCAACTTCTGAAAAACAAAACTGAGAAAAGGTTTGTGGGTTTCATGCTTTACTATTCAAAGAGATGTCTTCGGCAGGAGGTAACGGTATTGCTGCATGCTGACATTTAACATTTTGTGTGTGCCATCTGTGGAGCCAAATAAAGCCCACACACTCGTCTCACCTGAACTCACAATACAGTGATGTAGTAGCCATGTGGAGGTTTCTCATCTCTTGACAATAATATTTGTGTACAGCTGATTCTAGAGCTGAAACAATTAACTCAGCAGTCGGTTGACAGAAAATTTAAGAATCAATTCATCTTGAATGTAATTTGGTTGCCAAATGTCATTTTACAAGACAAGATCTTTATAAAATTAACAATCGATTATTCAAGACAATATTCAGATTAATCTAGAATCTTAATCTAAAATTCATTACTCAACTCTCCACAGAACGAAATGGACATGGTTCTTTCGTGAGCAGTTTCAAGTGGAAACTCATTTCATTGCTGACTGCGATATGATCAGATAATGTTGTCAACTATAGCAAACTATTGTAAACATATCTGAGAAGCTCACACGCCAATATACATGATCTATAACAGCATACAGTAGCAGCTGGCTCGTTTACTTGCCAACAAAGCCATAAGGTACACATTGAATCATCCACATTATTCACTTTTACCTAAAATAAGTTTAACACTGGAGGCCGCAGCAGTGGGTTCCAGGTTTCTTTCTGTTATATGTTCAGCCATTGTGTCGTCAGTTGCTAGGGCATGACAAAGTCAACAAAGCATACTCCTTCTGTGTAGTTCAACCCATTATACGAGCTCTGTCTCTCTCTTTGTCTTGAGTCACACACTCCTGTGGATATTAGCATATTTTTAGACGCTGGCAGTAACAGCGTGATATAACTGCTATTTACAGCTGTGTGCACGATTCAAACTGTTGTTTCTCTTAAGGTTAACGTTCAAAGGTCATGCTCATCTGCTCTAAATGCCATGCTGAGAACACGTGGGACATCAGGAAATGCAGCAAACTGCAGAGAGGAAAGTGACATTTCTGACAGAAGAGATGAGCCGGATGGTTAATATGTTACTCGATTTACTGTGGTGATTGGAAAAAAAAAAGTCACTCTGCTGCTCCTACTACTGTGTGTGGCTGCAACTGCAGAAATCCTCCTTAATGCTGAAAAAACTAAATTATTTATTCTGTTTTATTCATATTTTATTTACCGAGTTACCTCTTCAGTGATACTGCATGCACGTTTTATTTAAATAAGGTACTAAACTAACTCAAATTACTAACAGACCTTTGTTATTATCATGAAATTATAAGCAAGCCCATAAAATGAAGCATTTTCCAAATATGTCCAAATATTGTTTTAAATATTATTATTAATATTGTTTAAAATTTCATCTCCATGCTTCCAGAAAGAAACAATTCTGGTGAAGAAATATTAAATACTTTATTTATTTATTTCTTATGTGTCATAAAAGTTGTTTAATCAGCCTTTTAACACATACAGAGGACATGACCCCAGTCATGTACAGCTGGGCGTCTATTGGTCTAACTGAATACTGTCACATGGTGAATGAGGCAAATGCTGGTTGACCGCACACAATGAACATGTGCTCAGAATACTGTATTATCCGGAACTAGTGACCACCTAAACCAGTAAGGCATGACCGTCACACATTGGGCTCAAGCTGGTGCAGCTTTTTCTGAGCCAGCAGCTGATCCAGCCTTTGTGTGTCATCACTTTTATAACCAACATACCAAAATCTGCCAGATACTAGTTTACACTCAAATTATAGGTGCAGATGTGTGTGTGTCAACAAGGGTCCACGTGGACATGAAGTTCATCCACAAGCAGCCCCAAAATGTGTGTTTGCATGTGGCAACAAACATGAACACATCTGCAGACACGCAATGTACTATGTATAAACACATCTCTGTGCATCTCTGCATCTTATCTAATGGACTATATTCAGCAGTTTTTCAGCAGATCGATGTGATCGACAGTCATGTCTTATCAGGCAGAGCTACAGTAGTATATTGCAACAACACCCGAAGGAGTGCAACACACATAACACTACTTACTGTACATTCAAAAGCAAGAAAAAAATAAAGAAAGCAAAGAGCAAACTATATTCTGTATCCATATATAATGTAGTACATCACAGACAAACTTGGCAAATTACACTACGAGACACAACAAGTACAACATCATGTAAACATGCAGCCTGAATTCTCCTGTAATGTCAATTTTAAGGAAGCATTCATGGTAAGAATAGTTGTCAGAGTAGCTACTGTTAGAGTAGTAGTAATTGTGCTAATGTTAATAATTGTAAAAGTGGCACTATTACAGCTCGTCGGTGTCAGTTGCTGTAATAGTAGTCGTAATATTAGTAGTAATATAACAGAAGTAGAAATAATGACATGTCATGTTAAATCTCTGGTAGCAGTTATTGTAGTAGCTGCTGTAGTTGCATTTGTGCTAATGTTAAGAGTAGTAATAGTTGTGGTTTCTGTCATAGTAGTAGTTGTTGTAATATTAGTATTGGGGGTAATTTTATCATTAGCAGTAATTACAGTAGTAGCAATATTACTAATGGAAGTAGCAGAAACAGCAGTATAGTAGTACACGCAGTAGGTACAATAGTAGTTGTACACCAGGAGTCTTAGTAGTAGAAGTATTATTAGAAACAGTGTAACATTGGCAGGGGGGCTAGTGCTATTGTCAGTAACGTAAAAAAATTTTTTTTAAAAGTACACAAATAAACGTAGCACACATAGCAGATTTATAATATCGGTCACAGTGAACCGGGAAGATCCTGTTTTACCAGAGGCTTTTAGAAAACACATGTACACAGATGTAGTGTAGAGTGTGTGAGTGTTTACCTGCGTGAGACAGTATGAGGGTGTTAGCAGGCATGGGTGTGTGTGTGTGTGTGTGTGTGTGTGTGTGTGTGTGTGTGTGTGTGTGTGTGTGTGTGTGTGTGTGTGTG
>JBBPCS010071655.1:0-15000 GCA_037974645.1 Hollardia meadi
TTCTGTCTGATCCTACAGAGCCACCGTAGTTGAGAAGCTACATGTAGCTAGTGCTAGTAGCCCTGTGCTCTTTAGCTTTAAAACATGTTAAAAAGCACCAAAACGAGACCTCAAAAAGCCAATTTGTGACATGAAAGGCAGCCATTTTTTTGTGTAAAAACAGTTTAGGTTCATATCCTTATAAATGCCTTTGGTTAAAAAATAAAAATGCATTTTATCTGTCAAGCAGATGAGGGAAAAGTGACAAACAGATCTGCCTACCACCATTCTGTGACTCTTCGCTCATCTCCTCCTTGAGATATTCCAGGAGGCCATCAAAGATTTCCAGGAGGTTCTTGATAGACTCTTTGTCCCCTCTGACGACATTTTCTCCTGCGAACACACAGCCATCAGCATTATAGTCTGTACTCATCACATTTACTGCTTAAGAAAAAGGGGGATTGTTTTGCTCTTGTGTTTCTGCACACCCCTACAGGATGGAAAGATATAGGGCCATGCAGCCCAAAATAAAGTGACTTGAAGGTGAAATTTTCTCAAATCTCAAATGGATCCAAGTAAAAGTTCTGCATGTATGCAACAGTGAATTATAGTTGATCTTTTCTTATACATTCACATGACTCAATCATTACTGTTGTCAGGGGAGAAAATGTTTTATTATACCTGTAATGTGTGAGAGACTGATCTGAAGGTAATCCAGGGACAGTGAATCAATCACAGACTGAACGTTATGGATGTCATCCTCTTGACTGCATGGCGCTGCAATGTAATCTAAACACAGACAGACACACCAGTGTGAATAACCAGAGCATATACGAGACCACAGAAAAAGTGAAAATACACACAACAATGTCAAACTTGAAGCATACATTCACACACATGGTGTAAAACTTTGGGCCTTCACTTTACTTTCATGCCATCACAAGACTTTTAATGTCGCTGAGCTCTTTCCTGCATCGTTCAATACTAAGAGCTCAGCAACACTAAATCTTGTAATGGCACATTTGATGGTCTAAGGAAGCATTCCTGTCGTACTAAGCACACTCAGGTGGTCACGCTCTAAATTAACCTTGCAGTTTGTTGACTTTCTGTGGTTTTGGTCTTATGATTAGAGCTTAAGTGACTTTGATATGGCCAACAAAGAATGGTCATTTTTATCATCAATTATTCAACTGATTATTTGCTATATGAATCAATCACTTAGTCTATAAATGTCAGGTGATGAAAAATGAAATTGCTTGTTTTGTCTGCCAAATCACCACAAGTGAGTGAGAAATCACTTCTTATGAAAATAGTTGCCGACTAATTTTTTGTTGATCGACTGGCTAATTGTGTTGACACTTGCTAGATATGCAGCTTGTGGTTACCTGGAACTTTCTCCCCCAAGATGTTTTCATACAGAGCAATGAAAACATTTGCATCACAGTCTGTCAGTTTCCTCAGCCTCAGGTTTATGTGACACTTGCTGAGTAGATCATTTGCCACATCCACCCAATCTGTAGAGAAAAAAAACAAGAAAATGGTCTTGTTCATGTCCAACAAGCAAGTATTTAAAGGGAGAATTTAATGTCTAGAAAGTAATCCTAAAGAATATTAAAAGCAGAAAGTAGTGAAACAAGCAAAATCCCGCATCTTTACTAGGTTTGTCCTCAATGCAGGACATCAGTGCACCACAGCATGAATGAAGAATGATTTTACGTCTTGAGAGAATCGTTTTCGTTACATTCACCTGCCATTTACTCCTAAAGCAGGGTCAGTGCCTCCTCTAGGGGAGATAACGTTAATTCAATCATCAATGTCCATCCGCGGCAAACAGAGCGGGGAGTCATCTCTCCCCGTCTCATACACACTTACTGTTAGCTACTACAACACTAGCTAACGTTGGAAGATTAACGGTGTGGATGAAAAAACATTAGTTTTTTAACAAATAATACCAGTGGTCGTGGATCTAAGGTGACAAAACAACAAGCTAACTAATGTATAAAGTTACCTTCCACCTTTAACGTGTGTTACCGAAACTTTCGATCGCCGGTTGAGTTAACTTAAAAGTCCCAAGCTAACGTTGCTAATTCGGTCTGTTTGCTAACGGGAACATTTTCAGAGATTGTTAAACAGTGAGCTCTAATCCTTGAATCAAAATGTATCTCTAGGCATTTCCAGCTGATGCCAGGCTCGGTGTCAACAGGAAAGCAACAAAAAAAGCAGGAAGCTAACATTAGCTGCAAGTTAACACCAGCGTAAGCGAACGTTACGTGTCTTTAGCTTTCTCCGGACTGGAGCACAGGGTCTCGGCTGCCTTACCTCTCTCTCCCTCCGGGGTTCCCATGAAACAGCTGTCGATGAGAGGCAGCCGGAGCTTAAATCCACAGCACACGGGTCTCGTATAAACAAGAGCTCCGACCCTGGACAGTTGGGGTCAGTTTTGATGTTGTGGGTTTCAGTTACACGGACGAGGAACTATCGGCTCTCATTTAAAATTGAAGTCTTGTGTGATTGGACAATACGCTCGTTCTTTATTTCCGGAAGTTCAATTTGATGTGTATGTACCGCCCTCTGCTGGTTAGTTTATAACGCAGGCAATAATAATGTGTACATCGCAACTGACCGAATACCCAAAAATACTAAGGTATTCATGTAATTTACTATTATTTTTCAAACTAACAAGAATAAGTAAGAATATTGGTTTATTAAACGGTTTCTTTTTAAAATCAACTCAGCAGAATATCAAAGCTAAAAAGCTTCACACCAAGCTCCCACTTTATTATATTTCCACTCCCACTTTATACTTTATTTAATTTCTCATGTATCTCAGCACTTTCACAGGTGTAGGGGTATTATAAAATGTTATAGCCCAACACCTGCTGAACTCCCTACATCCACCTTAATGATAAATTATTATTTTTTGACTGATCATAATGACTCTCTTTTGAGTAATGGAGAAACAGAAACCTATGTTATCCTTTGAGAGTGGATTTTTTTTTTTTTTTACATTAACTCAGTATGAATTTGTACTTAACTTCCACATTGTCTTCTATATTAGTTTTCCTTCGACCTATGTACAATAGTAAGGTTCACAAAAAAATGTATATAAAATGTATGGTTCACATTTAATCATAGAAACATACAAAATGTTCCTAGTTGCCATCAGTACCGACCATAATAGGCCCTTTTCATGGCAGACATTTTGACTTGTGATAGTAAGAAAAGTACAGGTGTCACTAATAACATTAACAAGGTTTTATTCAAGCGCTCCAGTACGCTCTGACAGTATGACTCTGAGTCAGCATTAACATTACGGGGCCCTGACACTAAAGCAGCTAAATTGAATTCAGCCATTAGTGATTTTTATTATGTATACGTAATGTTTTCCTGCTGTGACACATCAAAATGTCTTAGGTGAAAAAGGCTTATTATATTTGGTCCACCGCCTCAGAAGCCAAGCAGCACATGCTGGATAATTCCCTACCCAAGGTTTTCTGTCTGTCAGATATGTTGTGGCTTATGTCGCCCATACTCACTGACTCACTCACTGACTTATGAAATAAAATGCCTACAAGATGCATTTAAATCCACGTTATGTGATACAGTAAGTTAAGTTGTCCTTAGAAGAAGTAGGTGAGCAGTTGAGCTGTAATAGTGTGACAGTCTCTGAAATCAGCCTCTGTTTTCCCTTAAAGCAGAAGTGAAGATTAAATGGTCATGACTGTAACTATACATGCAGGATATCTAATTAAAGGCCCAACTTGAGAGAGCTGTCATGGTTATCATTTACAAATCTGTATGTTAGCAGTTTTTTGAAAAGCAACATCAACACAGCACAAAAAGTGCCCAATCTGAAGATCCCAGAGGAGATACAGTGGCCTAATGAAGTCAGAGTGATGCACATGAGATAGGCCTACTTTAAATATAAATAAGCAACAAAATGGAAGAGGGAAGCTAAAATGCGGTTAAACAGTGTTTTTATCGGCCTTTCACACACAATGCAATTTGAGGGGTTCAGCACAGTCACAGCGAGAGTTGCTCTATTTGTTTAAATCTGAATCTAACTCTGCAACAAAGCAACTCAATGCCGTCTGTCCCTGGAGCAACTCCACCAGGCTCATAAAAAACCAAAGCATCTACAGGAAAATGATTACAGGTCGACCTCTGACAGCTACGCTACAGAGAAACTAGAGAGAGTTCATGATCCAAATTACCAAAGTAGGAATACTAATATGGCTTCTCACAGGATGCATCTCTTACTGTGCAGATTCAGACCAGGTTTACAGTATAATGTACTGGTCGAGCTGTTAGAAAACGACTGCCTTCTGCAGCAGCCTGACAAACGCCATCCACTATTTACGTAGCTGTATCGCCACACAGCTCTGGGATCAGTTGGTCATGTTTCTGTTTTAATAGTCACGCTGGTGTTTTGTGCCAAAGGTTGACATTTTAATCTGATATTTGTGGTGATGCCAGTCATACGTTCCCCCTTTGAGACGTATATAGGAGGCTGTGTGAACTGATGAGAACTGATACTGTTGATGCAGTTAAGAGACAAAATTGGACTGCATAATTTCAACTAAGGCACAAAGTACATCATCACTGGTAGAGTAGGAGGAGGTAAATAGCTGGATTTATAAAAAAAATGTTATTGTAATGGTGAGAATTGTTTTCTTGGCATTCAGAGGTCATTTAACATGTAGGCACCTACTGCAGTTCAAACGCTATTTCAATCTGAACCATTTTTGCCTTGTCTGTTAATATTTCCTTCCCTGCAACTGCCCCTTCCTTGCCATGGTCAGAGTTATGAGACACCACATAACACTCAACAAATAACACATTTTGCAGGCAGATTTTGATGCATAAAGTGATTTGGATGAGTGATTTTAACTGCCATTAAAGTACTTCATTATAATTCAAATAGAAAATCTAACAAAAGATTGTTTGCTATAAACACCAGTCATCCACAACATCAAAACTGACAGTTGAAGTGACTAACATTGATTACCTCTTAATAACCACCGATCAGCCACAACAAGTGCGTTGCGAGGTGGGGCTTTCATGGATTGGATTTTTTTCCAGCACGTCCTGCAGATGTTTGGAATTCAGGGCCCAGATTTTAATTTGTCAGCAGTTTTAATGCTTTGGCTGATCGGTGTGCAGTCATATGATGCATTCTTTAACATATCAGGAAAGCAAAGTTGTTCTTACAGCAGAGTGAGAAGCTTATGCGTTGCAAAGCATCAGTTAGAGGAGGGGCTGACTTTAAATGTCCACGAATCTCTTGGTTCATATCACAGTCTTCCTTGGAAAGTCCACTAATCAGAAGGTCGATGGGTTGATCCTCGGCTGCTCCAAGATACTGAACCACAAATTGCTCCTGATAACTGTGCCATCACTGTGTGAATGGTTGAGCATAGCAATATTTTGGGGTGTTTAGGATAGAAGGCTGTATAACTCCTGATGAGCAGGTCTGTCATCAGTGTATGAATGTGTGTGTGAATAGGTGAATGTGGCATGTGTTGTAAAGCACTTTGAGTGGTCGGTAAACTAGAAACGTGCTGTATAAATGCGGTCCATTTACCATTTCTTTTCACAGATCCAGAAGAGCAAAGTGGAACAATCTTCATCATTCCAGCTGTTTTCGGCATTATAGTTCTTTATATCCACACAGTTTTCACTTTTTTTACCGTTAGGCTCCTCAGAACCCCAGTAGCTGAAATTAAAAAAAAATTAATATATATATATATATATATATTTAAATCCAAAGAACACAACCCAAGAAACACAAGGCAGTGATTTATTTTGAATTAAAAAAAATGTGTGAACCTTTTGGTCATTGGAGTCCCATCCACCCATTTCCATGTCCCCTCTCTCTCCGAGTCAGTCAGGCCAATCCACATGTACTTCTTGAATTGGTTTGTGAAATCCTGTTTTTAAAAAGAGACACAAACTGTAAAAACGAAAAAAAGAAATTTTTTGGATTAAACTGATTTCAATGTATCCTCCACCTTATTGCCTTAGCAACATACTTTTACTCATTATTCTACACTACTTCTGTACTATGTCTGTTTTACACACAGATTAATGTGCGAACACACACACGCATAAACACACACACCTGTTCTTCTTTGCTGTTGATAATCAGCAGGTCTGCATCTTTTTGAAGGCAGTCATCTCTGCTCTGTTGCCAGGTTTTCTTGGAAGAAGAAAAGTGATAGAAACTACCTCTGAAATGCACCCATCCTTGTTGAGCATGGTAGGAAACAGAAAGAACCTTAATATCTTATTAACAATAAGCAACAAATGGTTCAGCTCTTCAGGACATCTCTCTATTCTTGTCTAACTTGTTAATCTATTAATGATACAGTGTTTGTTTCCTATACTCACTCCTATACTGAAGTTCATTTAAGTCCATGCACTATTTAAAGCTCTCATTTCAACACCTTTCATTGCTTTCACTATATTTTGCACCCTTTATTCCTTTCCTATTGTGACAACAACATGGAGAATGAAGAGCTGTTCCTTAAAGTTAAGCCAGCAATGCAGTTCAGCTCTCACCACTATCTCTTCAGAAATTACATTCTTAAATTACCTTGAAGCTTCGTCTGAAGATCATCTCTGTCTTTGGTCAGGGCTTCAAATCTTTCTTGCAGTTGGTCTTTCTCTCGAGCCAGCTGGCTGTAACTGGTCTGTAACTGGTCTCTTTCTTTAGTCAGGTTGTTGTAACTGGTGTGTAACTGGACCAGCTCCGTTTCCCGCTCAGAATTGTTCTTGGTAACTGTGTTTAACACATAACGAAACACTGTTGCTTCTTCCGGCTTTATCAGATGCCTAACAAAGTACTCACATCAAAGAAAGACAAGGAAAATTTAAATTAACTCAAACTTAAAGTGTATCAGTTTTAGCTTTGCTTGGATATTTTTCTTTTATTGTTAGCTTGTGCCATAGGAGTTATAAGTACAGCTTGGTCTGTACCAATTAACAAGCATTTGTTCAAAGGAATAACTATAACTATTATTGATAATGAGGACATAATTTACTCGTTCCCTCGTATTAATAATGTTGTTGCATTTAAAGTTATAATATGTAAAATTTCCACATTCAAATGTCTAAAAAATGACTAGACCTTTGTTAAATATTTTGTTTAGTTGTGTACTAACTTTATTCATTATTGGAGAGGAGGAGACCTCTCCGGCCCGCTGTGAAAGACTAAAAGTCTGTCTCACCACCGATCGTTAAACAGGACTGGTGAGAAAAATCTGACATACTGGACACAAGACAGTGACACTATAGAAGGTAATTAGGGTCAATGTTGTGTATGATATAATGTTAATAACATCAGATATCTCTGGAACGTTGCATGATTTTTTTGGCTGCTGTGTTCTCCCACTAAAGTAGCACGACTGGCTGGTAGCGAGTTCAGGCGACAAAATCCAAAAAGTAAAGTTTGTACAGAAATACAGTTTATCTTTATGGATTATATTGATGCTGATTTGAACATATGGCACCCTTTATCTTGTGATTCTGGAGTAATGTGGATTTACGGACACATAGGGAATTGTTAATATGCCATATTTCTTCAAGGGAGTTTGGCGTAATATTTTCCCAGAAGAATTCAGTGTTCTTTCATTTAATTCAAACTACTAATAATGTTTTGTCACCGTTACAGAAATACTAGGTAACTGCTAAAGTATGATAAGGTTGTCTGAAGTCGATTGCTGTTTACTTTTTTGGTTTGATTAATGCTTTAATAGGATAATGTGTGTACTGATTACTGAGAGGCCGATCAGTGATAAGGCTAATTATCAGCTAATTGTACTTTCTAACATGATGTGCCTGGTGCTGTCATTAACGACTCCTGAGAAAACTTAAAAGCATAATATTGTTGTTGCCCTTTAGTTTCCCTCTTTATAAGTAAACATTTATTCACCTAATATCTTTATAATAAGACCTCCTCTTTCTGTCAGCTGCTGTGTGTCTGCAGGGTTTTTCTGGTTTTTCACACCTGATTTCCGGTCAGTTGAAGGAGTAAAACCTGCGACTTATATTCAAACCAGTTCTTTTGTTTAAATTCATTCAAGTGTGTTGCTCTTGTAATGTAGAATGAAGTGACAGTGCAGATTCAGGGAGGACAGACCAGAGTCACAGGTGATGGAAATATCAGCCATCTCAAAAATGTAGGATAACATCACAAATTTAGACAGAGACGCCATCATATGCACATACAGTATAAGAGTGTAATATACATAAGTGAAATATGAGGTAAAATCAGACGAAAAAAATTTGGTTTTGATTCGAAATCTGCCCAGATCAGTTACCTACCTTCGCAATTTGTCTAGACAAACTATGAAATATGTGTTATTAAGGCTGGTGTAGACATTTGAACATAATGAACAACATACTGATGCTTTTGCTGTTTTTAGTGGCTCCAAAATCAGATAGGTTCATTCCACTGAGATTGACAGGAAAATTGACAAGTAAATTGACAAGTAAATTTAATAGAAATCCAGCAGATATGTCTTATGTATGAAATGGTCATGTTGGCCTGAGGGTAGAACCCAAGAAAAGCTCTTATACTATCAAAAATAGAATGTAGTGACACTTTGTAATATGACCTAAGTCACTCATACTTTTGTGCTTCAATATTTTCTTCTTGTAATGACTGAATGACAGAGTTAAGCCACATCAGCCCCTGTAGGCTGCCATTTCCCACAGACCCACTTACTGCTACATGCCCTGTACCCATGAGGCTGCGGCTGGTGAATCATATGCATAATGAATAAGTTAGGAATATGAGGGTGTTATGTAATATAGTGGTCAAAAATTGATTTACACTAATTTAAGAGTAAAATAAATAGTCTACTCATAAACTGCAGAATGTGAGTCGGGAGAAAAGTGGACAACAACGGTTGAACCTGCTGAAAGAATATTTGCTGAAAAGATTTCTTGGGTGATCAAGTCCAGATAGATGAACTTAGATCCCAAAAGTTTGATACTGTGTAACGAGACTATCTCCATTTTCTAGTCAAACCACATCACCTGCTTTATCAGCATACTAATCAAGCACTCACATAGGAAAACCAGAGTCATGAGTCCAATGAGCAGGAGAAGACACAGCAGACCCAGAAACACGGCAGCAGCTCTGCAGGGACTCCTATTGAATTTTTTACCATCTTCAGCACCTGGAATTAGAAGACAATATTTTTAATGTGTTTTTGTTTCAATATCAAATCAAATGCAATTAAATCAAGTATTGTTTTAAAGTAGTATTACGCATAAATATATTTTCATTTCACGCACAATAAATTACAACCACATAGCAAGAAGTAAAAAGACAAAATAGCATTAAGAGTCTGATTTGACTTGCTACATTATGTAAAATATGAAAACGGAGAGATAACGCATAAAGTTTTTGTTATGAACTTGAAACAGATTCAGATGGCTGTATGATGGTCAAACAGCTTCGGAAACTCCCACCCACCACAACAATCCGATATCAGATTAGTGGGGGCTGCGTCTGACTGTTTCTGTAACTTTTCGACACTGGCAATCACACGAAGCTCACGATTCATGTGTGCAGAGGTGAGAATGTTGGCTGGGTCTGAACTTTTGTCTCAAGCTCTCTTTTTTCATTCTTTGTACATCTGTATGTGTGTTTCTGTCACTTTTTTGCAAGACTATGAAGACCTTCCCAGAAAAACATATTCAAAATGTGCACTGTAATACCCATATTTAAATAATTATTGGGTCCGGGTTTCACCTCTCCTTTAAGTGTTGCCTTTCTGAACAACCATTTCGAGAAGGCATACCCTGGCCCTTAATCCTATCTTGGGTTAGGGTTAGGCAACTACTAACAAGCCACTGTCAGAGAAATGCAGATCTCTCCTGCTTTGCGTACAAGGTGCTCACTAGCCGACAAGCCGGCCAATTTGGATGTCCCATCGCCAGTCTGACCAATTCCTCCATCCCTGCCACAAAAGTGATTTTTTTCCACTTCAAAGCCTTGGGTATTCTAAGGATTGTGGACCATCATAACATTTTTTTAAATTTCATTTCTTGCTGAGAGCTATCTACAGTTACCCAACAGTAAATGCTAATATACTGTATTTTTACACCAAACCGAATTATGTCCAATAGTCAAAAAGTGTTACGGTGCCAAAAGCTCATTGGTTCCATAATCACTCTAAACAACTCACAAAAACAGCAGTGAACAGCTGAAGAAACAAAGCTGTGCAGCAGTACCAGAATCTGAAGAGTTCTGCAAGATTCAGTACCATTAGGTCTGGTCTACAGCGGGATGAAGCCAAAGAAAAGTTGGCTTCATCAATAAAAACAATAAAGTATATCTAAAAGTAGAGCCTGTGGGCTCACTGCTGGGGTTAACCTCTTTCTTCTCTCCCTCCTTCACACTATACATCAGTAATTTAAGTCTTTGTTTTCCTTCAGACAAGTTCATTTAGAAAATAAAGTCTACTCTGTTTGAGTAAAGAATGTTGACATTCATGCACATTAATTTGCATCAATCTACAGTCAACATCCTATTATAGTATGTACTTGCGGGTACCCGTTGCATGTGTTCATTACCTGAGAGTGCAGCTTCAGTTGTGTTTGGCTCCAGACTGTGATCTTCATGTTCAAAAATATTTCCTGAACATTTTACCAAACTCTTCTTCTTGCCACGATTAGCTGGTGGTCTCTCTACGTTAACATAGATATCAAATTGATCCATGATGTTCAGCTGTATTGACGATTCATTTTGGTCCTGAGGCGCCTGAGGCCTGAAATTATAAATTACCTTACTGAACTGACCTACAAGGTGTTATTAATGCTTTGTTAAACATTCAGCAGCATATTCACACATGTGACTGTACTTAACAAGGAACTGAACCATTTTGGTTAGGGTACTTCTGCAAAATATATTTATCACAACTCTCCAAATCCTTCAACATGCATGTACACAACACATCTGTGTCTGTGATAACTATCGACTAAACCATTGTAACACATACTTACTCTGTTACATATGCCTAAATAACCTTTTTGAGTTACTGGTACTTGTTGCAGTAGTTTTAATGCAGCATACTTTTCACTCTGGCTCAAGTTTTGGGCGAAAAATCAATAGTCTTACTTCTGTATTTGCATGTACTATCACATTATAAAACTGAAAGCCACCCTACCTCGGTCTAGTTTTAAACTTGCTGTAATTTACAGTAAAATAGGCTTATGTTGTCTTTCTAGTCCTTATATTTTTATACCAATACACTTACTGTTTTTAAGGTAATAAGTGTAATTTAACTGTGCCTGTTTAAAGTGAAAAGAAAAAAAAATCCTGGAATTTTATTATTATGGCTTGAAGAGCTTTCAATCATGAAGATAATTTCATAAGTGGGTATAATATTGCAGAATATTATTTATTTATTTCAAATTTTCCTGAACTTAATATATAAGAAATGTCTTTGGTATTCTGAATGGCTAATATACTACATTAAGTAATATATTTGATATAAATCCTTAATATATTCAGTATTACAGCCTATATTGTAATTATAATTAAGATCAGAAACACAAGAGAAAAACACACTTATTGTAATATATTAAAAGCTTCCTGAAGGGTTGCGAAAGCGACAGACGCAATTGTGATGTGATAAATGGTTGCAAATAGGTGGCTGCTGAGCCCCTAACCTCACAAACAGTTCTTCTACAGGCCTAGCTTTGTTTTGAACTGTAACCTCCACTATCACGTAAAAATCAGAGACGACAAAGGATTTCTTCCTCTCCTGCCCCAAGTTCTGCCACTGGTGGCTTGAGGATTTATTCAGGAGACTACAGTTTTATTCAATAATAGTGTTGTAATATGGCAACTACTACAACTGCTGTTAATACTACATCATTAATGATTATTAAATTAAAGAAGAATTGTTAGTCTCATCCACCCATTTCCATGTCCCCTCTATATCTGCGTCACTCAGTCCAAGCCATGTCATCCATAAGTTTTGTTTATAGGAAGAAAAAGATCACATGATAAATATAACTGAAATATAACTGAAATATAGCCTGTCAGCCACTCTCCACTTGACCTTGCATTTGATTTGGGAGGTTTGATTCACTCACAGACAGATGCCAGTCTTTTACATACCTATTCTTCTTTGCTGCTGATAATCACCAGATCTGCACCTCTTGGCAGACAGTCATCTCGACTCTCTTGCTAGGATTTGTAAATACAAGAAATGTAATCAAAACTGTGGTTGAAATGCGCCCATCCTTTTTTTGTTTTTTTTAAAGATGATTTTTTTTGGCCTTTATTTGACAGAGCAGACAGGAAAGGGGGTAGAGAGAGGGGATGACACGCAGCAAAGGGCCACAGGCAGGAGTCAAACCGGTGGCCGCTGCAGAGGACTGATAGCCTCAGCACATGGGGCACCTGCTCTACCAACTGAGCCATAGGGGTGCCCCAGAAATGTGCCCATCCTTGTCGGGAGTAATGATCTGATGATGATCACATCTCAGTAAAAAGAATGGCGTCTTCACATCAGAACTCTCTGAGAGGGTAGAAAGACACATTCCCTTTTGTTATTAACACTAAGCTTAGGGTATTATTGGAAAAGATAACAACCCTTGTGTTAACTCCACCTTTGGATACTTAGTTGCCAATATAAACTACAGTTATGTGTACTTTTTTTTACTTTTAAAGTTCAGATGAGTGCTAAAAATAACTCATTATAGGAAATTAATGGAGCAGAAAATATAGCAATTTTCTCCACTTCAGATTTATTTTCACTATAATCCCATCCATAAGTAATACAATGATGGAATGTATGACTGTTTTGGTCATGGGTTCCATATGTTTTCTGTAACATCTAAAAACCTTCAGTCATGTCTATCATGTTTAGGTCTTGTAAATTATGATTTTCTTACCATTCAGACGCCAATTAACATGCAGGAACCTAATGCAGTTCAAATGTTATTTCAATTCGATTAACAGCGTCTGTTCATATTTCCTTCCCTGCCTCCATCCCTTCTGTGCCATGATCAGGGTTATGAGACATTGTGTAACACATAACAAATGAATCATTTTGCAGGCAGATTTTGATGCAAATCGTGATTTAAAAGAGTGATTTTTGCAGAGGCACCAGAGATTCTCTAAAAAAAATCCATGCAAAATAACTGACTTGTGATGAAATACATAGTACATAGAAATTTTTCATAGGGTTGGCCAGGCAGGGTCACTGAAATCCTTGGGGTGACACACAAAACCAAAAGCCTGTAATTGACTTCCAGGAATTACAGTATATTGCTGTTGTTTGCTAACTATGGAGTTAAAGAATCATATACTGATATACTTTGGTTTCTTATTTTTTAGATAATGTTACTAATTATCTGATGTGCATAGATTGGTAAAGGTAACATTTATGTATCTGTGATGTATCCGTATATACATGTATTAGGCAATTCCATTGACACAAATAAAGATGGATGAAATGAAGCCAAAATGTGGTGACGTCATTTGGAGCCAGAGGCTGCACAGTAGCAAGCGGAGCCACGGTATCGAGTTCCTGCCCATACCCCGGCCTGCCCAATCGCGCGCAGAGCTCAGCTGTCAGTCATGACGTTTCACCCCGTTTTATAGCATTAACTAACCAATTAAAACCAAACTGATCAGAAAAACAAACACTTGAACATACATCAGTGTGATAAGAACTACCTAAAATGACAGAAACCATCTTTGGGAAAAATTTATTTATGGTGTAATAGGTTAGTAAAACAGATTGGAGAGAGATGCACTGCCCGCTAGCACATCAACTTAACACTACTGTTATTTGCCGACATCAAACTTGGAGAGGAGAGAACAAGTTTACCTGACTGCTGTTCCCGCAATTCACTCTCATTGAGTTTTTTTTCTTTTCTCGTGCCCAGAAGGATAGTTCCGCTTCATCCTGTCATCTAAGTTGTCAACATTACACTCGCTTTGACACAAGGGGGAGGTGGGGCCCTGCTTAATTTGCGAGCCCTACGTAGTGAGCGTACAGGGCCGCCCGGCTCTGCTTATGAGGACTTGACCCAGGTCCCAGAAACACATAGTAGTGCCATAAAGCCCTTGAAGTTTCCTTCTGGTTGGCCAAAGAGCCCCATGGTGTGGGATCTTTGTGCAAAATGAAATCTGAAGGCTTCATGCAGAAGCCCCACTTCTAATTTTCAGTTCAATTCATTTCAGTTCTCTTAATTTATGTTCAATTAATTTAAATGTAATTTTATGCAGTTTAATCCAGTTCAATAAGCTATTCAATCCTACTTGAATTAAATATGCATAGGCACACATTTGACATTGTCAGTAAGACATTCTTACCATGCCACTGTATAATATAAATTCATGCTGAAAACATTATGAACTGTATATTCATATTCTGTTCCACTGTGTATTCATAAACTGAAGCGTTAGCATTTGATTTATGATTTATTGAATGATTATATAACTTGTGTAGTAATCATAGTTCAGTGAAGTAATACAACTTACATGAATAGAATGAATTTTGATTTCTCTTTCTATATGAACATGTCAGGCTTGTTTGTGTGTTACACTGCTGTTATGACTTCTAGTACTTTATTACTGCTGATACTACAACTACATTTTGAAACGTCCCAATTACTGTTAATTACTACAATATATTGTTGACTCACAAAATAATGACTGCATTGTATACAATTAAAACATTTGTGATAAGGTTACTTGTCTGTTTCATAAGTGTTAAAAGATTGAGACCAATTTGTTTCATCATGTCTTACAAATACATTCCACAAAGATCCACAAGCTATTTCAATCCCTGGTCATTTTCCAGATCATGTCATTGTTTTTCCATACACAATATCAGGAATTAGGTAATGACATGGTAGGTAGTCTGATGAACTAAAAGTTAGTTCAAAGACCGGAAGTACCTCAAGTAAGTTTGAGTACACTTGAGGTCATATACAAACTTACAGGCCATCTGCACTTTCCATGCAAGACAGTGCTTGAACTTAACC
>JBBPCS010071686.1:0-16520 GCA_037974645.1 Hollardia meadi
GTGTGTGTGTGTGTGTGTGTGTGTGTGTGTGCGTGTGTGTGTGTGTGTGTGTGTGTGTGTGTGTGTGTGTGTGCGTGCAGAGGGAAGGCACACATTGCTCATATGAAACAACTTTATGGACAACTTCATTGTCACAGTTCATTACCACTTACAGGCAAGAGGAATTAACCGTCATGGCGTCATGTGTTTCTTGTTAAAAACAACGAGATCTGCTCTTAATTTCGTTCCAGATTTGAAACAGGAACTCTGCCACGGCTACGATGTTTTTTCTTTTCTTTTATTTGGCAGACTTCATTTGTGTATTTAGAAAGACGTGAGAGCTGAAGAGAAGCGTATTCTAAACATTTTCATCGTCTAGAAAATATTTTGTTGGAATTATGAGCTGATTTGCCGATTGATGACTCCAACTAAAGCACTCCCTACTGATGGAATACTTACAGTTAACTGAAGCACTGAAGACAGAAAGTTCAAGCTCTTTTTGAGAAACTTATGAATCAAACTTTGGTGTGGGAAGTGTAACGTATGAATAAATGGTGTTAATGCAGGAACATTGTTGGTACCAGTGTCCTCATTTATGACAATAGACTGAAAAGACTCAAACATGCAAAACGAGCAGATACGAAAAAGACTTTGGAAGATTTACTTCAAGCGATAGTTCCGTACACAGAAAGTCAGTTAATGTAGCAGCAATCCAACGACACGAGGCAGGGTCAGCTAGAAGGGATGTTGTGATCAACATATCATTTGACTATCCAATCAGGGCGCCTCTGATAGAGTGGGAGAATAACTGTGTATGTATGTGTAAGCATGTAAAAAGTTCGGTCAGCAACATTAACGCCAGCACTACGTCTGCCATTGCACAAAATCGCCTCATAAACAAAATAGATAACGTCGCACACTGACGTCAAACAAAGGAGAAACCCCGGCGCACAGCGTGACATTACGAGACAAAAACTCTCTTTTCCCTGTCTACACCTAAACACTGAAAACAGAGTTTCAGAAAACCCGAACGGAGTTTTCCAAAAGGTGAAACACGTGTGGACTAAAGGCCAAAACGCCTTGAAAAGCTATGTTTTTTTTTAAAACACTGTGTATGTGTGGACAAGGTCTGAGAAGGTGGAACAAAGAGTAAATGCACCAGGGAGGGAAAAACCAACAAGGACCAGGTGACACGTGTCAGGACCATCACACAGGTGGGAGGGAAGTGATCTGAAACGACACCAGAGGTGAGTGTTTTCAAAGTAAAACAGGAAATGATGACTAAGAACTAAGAACAAGACAAACGTGACCTTAATCAGCTGACTGGGATGTAACACAATGCTCTTTAGCATACAGCAGCATTGTCAAACTTCCTTGCTCATCAAATAAACTCTAATAATGGTCATGGTTTGGGGTTTAATGTTATTTCCTGTTTAATAGCTTCTTTCCTCGTGTGTCATGTCGTGCTTCACACTTCCTGCCTTTGTTCTTTTCCCGCCAGTTTTGATCGTCTGCCCCGCCCTGATTAATTCCACCTGTGCCTCGTTACCTTCAGTCATCAGTTTATAGTCCTGTGCAGCTCTCTGTCTTTGCCAGTTCGTTGTACTCTGTGTCTCCCGTTCCAGCCTTTCCTTGTGTTTGTGTTCCGGTGGTTTCTGGACACGATTCCTGTTTCTCTGAACGATGGATTTGTTTGCCTTGTCGGACTCTTCTTATGGTTTGTCGTTTTGTATATCGTTAAACCACTGAAGTGCATTAAACTCTGCCTCCAGTGTCGTCTGCATCTGGGTCCTCCTTTTCCTCGCGTTCCCATTGGCACAAATATAACACAGAGGGCTGTTCCAATGTCCAGGATCCTCGGAATTCTACAAAGGATAGAGTCCTTCACACAGCGAATTTTCAAGGATCCCAAGATCTGTATCCTCGGTGCATCTGAAGTACCCACAATCCAATGCGCACAATGCTTAGTAGGTCTTTTAAAAATGGCAACATTTTTCAATGATGCAATAACACATGCTGGAAAAAGATCACATTAAACTTATATTTAAATATTTGGAAAAGACTGGACTTAAGAGCCGTAATAAGACCCGTTCCGATCCACACTCCTGTTCAGAAGGTGGCGCTAATGCACCTGAAAACTGCCATTAAACATCAGAAGAAGAAGAAGAATGATGCAATGACGCACACTCGCTAGCCTAGAGTCTCCCCGAGCCTCTGGAGGACCTGACTTCAAAGTACCTGTTCTACCAAGTCAGGATCCTTGACTTTGACACCCAAAGTCTCAAAGTTGTTCTTTATGACTGTGTCTGGTTTTTCTGGTTTCACCGGACCTTCCAGTGTGGCTGTTCAGAACATGGTAAACATGTTTGTTTCTCCCAACAGGGTCATGAAACACGGCGTATGAGCTAGTTCTGACCCCAAGCATCCCTTGGTACGCGAAGTGCACCTCTTGCTGTACAGAACTCAAAGCTGAAAGAAAGGAAAGTGAAATATATATATATAAATATAATACAAAAAGCATTAATATATTATCCATCTAATCATAGTTCACACTGTCTGAAAGCGCAGTGATAGATGGCACGTGCACTTAAAAAGCTTGTTTTGTTTTCTAATAGCTCTCCAGCTTGTCACCAAGATGAATTCCCGTCATCGAACTGTGAGGAATTAAATTATTCCACTTCATTGGAGTGCTTTTACATTTTGTCTTAATTAAGTAATTTGTTCGTCTATAAATCACGTGCTCGAGTGCTCGTTTACTGTGCGCACAGTGGCCGATTTTACATTTTGTTTTGATGGTTGTCCAAACCAAGAAAATGCAGTTCATGTAATATTAGACCTTTGAATTGTCACCAAGATGAAGTATAACATCAATTCATCACATGTGATGAGTTGACGAGCACAACATGTCAATCTTTTTTTTTTTTTTTTTTTTGACTGATCACATTTTCAATCAGTGAGATTGATTTACTGCCAGAGGACGCCAGCCTCTTGTCTGCAGTATAATTAAGAACAATTATAGTTTGCAGAGCATGAAGTGTTTCCATAACAACGTCTGCCTTTTAAATAGTTGGCTAGCTCAATGCTAGAGCCCCTCCCCCCCCAGTAACATCCTCCACTCAGAGCTATGATTACACACTGATTCCACCCCATGCCTGCAATAGAAACAACTGGCTTTAATAAGTAAATGTTGTGAGTTCATGATGTTTGATTAATGCCATTGATTGATATTGTAATCCATTTTGACTATTTAAAGCATGCCGCCAGCTACTGCCTCCATCTCTGTGTTACGTAATTAAAAGAAAATTGAACACATTGTCCTGATGATCAGAGAGCTGTGATAGCAGCGTCTTGAAGATGCTAAGCTAATTATGTGGCTGTTATTGAGCGTTGAGTGTCATTCCCTTTAAAAGCCAGGTGCGTCTGCTCAGGGCGCATTGCTATTTCAACACTTGTCTTGTTGAGGGACAGGCATGTGGTCTTTGGCCAGTGGACCCTGTCTCCCAATCCTCTGTCCCATCAACAACTCTATTTGACTGCATCGACAAATCCACTGACCTTTAGCTGAGGAGGAGGAGGGCTGCTGCACGTCCATGTGTGTGGCATAAAAATGATCATAGATGGCATGCAGATGGGTGAAGTAACATATCATCAATGAGGAAAATATTAATTAGCTGTATCGATCAGAAGCGGCAACAATACATGTGTCTCCACGTTAAGAGACCCGTGTGCGTTAAATTCAATGATTATTTAAATCTCCCGACACGCCGACGGGACCGGCCTGGATCTGATGTTAATCACTGTTCTGTGTTCTTCTACACATCCAAAAGATCAATCACACAGTCCAGGTTCAGTAAAAGTGTTTGGAGTAAAGCTTAAAGTTTAATCCGAACATCAGTGTGTAACAAGCGAAGTGTACATGCGTCTATGTAGGCTCATCTCACTGTCTGAATAACGCGCCCTTTAAATAGCAAGAAAAATACTGCGACAGTGACTTCAGACCAGGCTGTTGTTGGCCAATGATGCGATTGTTTTCTCCTGCCTCAAGAAAGAAATGCACCAACACTGAGCCTGACCACACCTCATTCATACTTACACAACTTGAAAATGAAACTAGGAATGACACTGTGGCTGCGCCGTGTGCCAGGCATGAGATCTCCGAATGGTTTTTTTTTGAGTAGCTAAAATATCTTTAAAATAACTAGCTCCAACAACAGATGAAAGAAGATAGATCAAACCAAGTTAAGATGTCTTTAACCATAAGTTGTCTCAGGTACAGGCTAATGTAAAGAAAGAAACTACATTAAGTATTCCAATGGAATCCATGGAATGAGGCCATAACGGGGGGAAGTGTGTGACTCTTTATAACGATGATGTCTTCCACAAAAATCCAGTCCGCTGTCATTTTGCATTTTAAACGTTCCGGCTTGACATTCTCAGGGTTACGATCAGTTTTTGTTTTTTTTACATGATTGCATTTAAACCTTTTTTGCTTTTCCTGTTTGTGGGATCGTAAATCAGTGCTGCTCTTGTGATGAGTGTGCCGACATGCACGGATATCTGTCTGCGCCGCGCTGCAGGCAGAGGGCTAACCGAAGCCTCTGACTTCCATGTGTTCCCTGATGCACTCCGAACATTTGGACGTCATAAATCCTCCTTCACATCGGTTTTAACGTACCATACATTTACACTGAGATTTACAGTGGCTGCAGATGGTTTTACTGTGTCTGCTGGATGATAAACAGCCCGTTCAGTTCCATCGCTTTCTGTCTTTCTTCAAGTCATTCTCAGCATGTTTGTGCGCATCAGTTGTAAATTACACACATAATTATCTGCTATCAGGAAACTCTCTCCCAGAGTCGTGGTGCTTGTGAGTGCATCCATCTGGTTTTGTGCGGTTACTTGAGTGTGTGTGAGATGCTCTGTCAGGGGGGGAACTCCCCACTATAATCCCTGCTGTCAGATTAAAGATTGAGGTAAAGCAGAGTCCCTTATTTCACCATCGTGACATCACTGGGGTTTCTATGAACAAAAAAAACCAAAGGGGGGAGGAGAAGAGTGAGGAAGAAGAAATTAAATGATAATGAAGTGGAAGGAGAAGAGAAGAAAAGCACATTTTCCTGTTTTAATCTCGCACCGCTGAACCCTCTCCTGTCATTAAGTCACTTTTCAGTCACATGGACCGACCATACAAAGTGTGGTCGGTCCATGTGTTACGCTGGTGTGTGACTCATTACCAGAAACGAGGCCTTGCGGTTGCGTCAAGGCATAATGGGTTCCATTCGCAAATTTAAGAGATTATCTAGTCGTCTTTCTAAAAGAGCACATGATGAAGTAGAGTTTAACACGCATGGAGACGGGTTCCAAGAGAACGACAGCCGGACACACGAGTTGAACATTGTACGTATAACAGACACACACACAGTGCAAATAATATACATTATCTATAAAAGTTTCCATTGTCTCCACATCCATATCCCTAAAATTTGTACAACCTAAGCAAAAAGGTTATTTAACACAATAAACCATAATACTTGATAAAGTGTTGAAATTGAAAAAAAAACCAACTAAAATTTGATTTTCCTCAGCTTTCTGGTGCAAAAACAATGAATGCTCGTACGCTTTTTTTATTTTACATCAATTTAAAGAGGAGCATGCAAATGATGATGTGTTTTACAGATCTGTTTTCATACGGTCAAGCATGACAGCCGTTTGCTAAGCATATAAATATTGTTACCGTAACCATGGTGGGCTCATACTTTACCGAAGAAGTCATTTTGACCCTAACTAAGTTGTTTTTGTGACTAAACCTAACAAAAACCTTAACCATGGTGTTATCATTACATCATAAAAGGGATTATTGTTCAACAGTGTTTTGGAAGGCACATCGCCCTACCATCAGAAAAAGCTTGTGTGCGTTGACCTGAAGAGGAGTTATAATCCAACAGATTTCGTAGTTTAATCTGGAGGACTTGTTTAATTTGCTCCACATTCCTTCTCCTCTTATTGTCACAAGAGTGTTTCCTCCACCTCCACCCGGCTCTGCACACCTGATCGCTCTCTCATCAGACCAGCTGCACCTCGTTGGCTCATTAGCAGGATCTATTTTCTCATCTTCGTCAGACTGTGTCTGTGTTCGTCTGCTCGCCTACCTAACCTTTTGTCTTCTCTTTTTCTGTTTAAGAAAAACACAAAATTTAAGGGGGAAGGAAATATGGAAAAGAGAAACGAAAGGCTTGATTTAAAAAAAGAGGGGTGGAAAGACAATGTAGGGCAGAATAAAATTTCAGAGGAAGAAACCAGAATAATGTTTAGATAAAGAACTCCATGGAGACAAACCTGGAAATAGTCTTAAGTTTTCTTCCTTTCAAAACCATATTTGCATTTTCATTTGTCATTTTTTCTCCCAATGGGCAGCGCACACGCAGAAACACACACACCAGATTCATTTCATCATTAAGTGGTCAAATGCATCAGAGCTGTCTGTCTCATTGTCCATCAGGCTGACAGTGACCGAAGATAAACCGGTGTTTTAAATTGGGACAAATACTTTATCTCCATCACCAAGTTCCACTCTCACCAGATTCTGGAGCAAACGCCAAATCAGTCGTTCTCAATCTCCACATGTTGTGGCTTTGAGTTTCTACTTTATTTCCTGTGTTATGGTTTTGGGGTTTAAGTTTGTTATTTCCTGTTTTATTTTTGTAGCCCTTTCTTCAGGTGTCTTGTCCTGCTTTACACCAAAGGTGGCAGATGACAAAGATACCCCATTACAAGCTAACAGCATGAAATGGTCCACACTTCTGGTCTGCTGAGTGGGCGTGGTCTCCTCTCCAGCTCATCCCCACTGGCCACTTTTAACACATTACTGAGGGGCTATTGATTGTCCATGTGGAAACAATACAACACTATAGATACAGACATAAATTTAATGTTTGTGCTTTATTTTGCATTTTTATCTGCTAGCTTCATATGATTGATTCATATGAATTTTCTCCTGATTTGTTTGTCTGAAAAATAAGAATAAGAAGAAATGCGGCTTGTGAAAATTGGGTCCAGCGTTTACTTTGGTGACTAAAGGATGAAAGAATCGGCCCAAATCTGCGACCACATTCATTTCTCCCATTAGAATGAATGGACTCAGATACAGGAAACAACTCGTCAGTGAACCGTATTGGTTCCTGAACTGTCTTTGTTCACACTTCCTCCCTTTGTTCTTTTCCCGCCTGTTTCGATGCCCCGCCCTGATTAGTTTCACCTGGGTCTTGTTAATCTTCCCTCCCTCGTGTATTTAAGTCCGTGTGCTCCCTTCTTTCGTTTGCCAGTGTGTCGTGTTGCTCTTTGCATGTCTCACGTTCCAGCCTTCCCTCCTGTTTCCTTCCCAGTTTTTGTTTTAGCCCCCCAAATAGCCCTTTCACTTTTGTTAAATAAACATATACTACTGGATTCAGATTACTTTATTGTCCATAAAATTTACATAAAATGGAAAATTGTCATTGTCAACATTAAGATCAGAAATTAAAATCATAAAGTGACAAGTGGAAGTAGTAAAAGTGCTGAGGGGATTGCTCAGATGTCGTTGGCATATGTGCCATCAAACCATCACAACAATGTGTGTATATACACAGCTGTAGTTGATAAATAAGTAATGTCCATTAAAACAGATAGTTGTAGCTAAATTAATAAATAATGTCTATTGAAAACAGCAGATTGTTGTACTATTGCACCAACTCCGCGAGTGTCTGCATCTGGGTCCTCATATTCCTCGCATACACACACGTGTGACACCACAGTAACTTTGCGGATGTGAGGTTCAACACTGACCGCTAAGGCTGGCAGCAAACTGAACCGTCAAAATAGGTGAGATACTCATTGCCATGGCAACAATAATTTTGGCATCACAGCAGCTCAAACTGAGCCAGTGTTACCATGGATCTCAGAGCGACACGGCAACAGAGAGAAAGTGGGACAGCTGGCTGGAGTGATGGGTTCAGTCAAACTCAAAAGGCACAACTCAAATGTGTTAGAAACAAGTGGGAGATATTCAGAGGGTGGGGAGGGGGGGAACTTGGACGTGATCTCTCTGCATTCAAGCCTTTTTGACACGGCTGTCATTTCATATTGATATTGGATCTGGATGACATCCAGGGAAAAGCATGAGCAGTCGTCCAAAAGGGGGGGGGGGAAAAGAAGAAGGAAAAATCAGTTTTTGTGGCAATGTGATCGCAGTGAGACAAACAGGACTGAGGTAAATGAGTCACAGACAAAACAGACACACGTGAATGAGGGACTGTGGGTTTGGATGGGGGAGAACAACTGACCAAGGGAAAGAAAAAAAGGAGGTGAGAGTACACACACAATTAACAGTCCTAGCTATATATCACTGCCAGCTGAATGACCTCTGGAGGAGAAATGATCAAGAGAACAAGTGCATGGCCATTACATGAAAATAACTGATTTCACAGACCTTCCGACCCCTAATCCTGGGGCGTCGAATACCTGCCAGATGCACAACGTACCATTTAGCATCTGTGCGCGACGTGCAAAGCCTTTCTGCCGCAAAGCCATTGAACACGTAGTTAACATGAAAATGGCACGTCGGTTTAGTTAAGGCACAAAAACTACTTGTTTAGGTTTTGGGAAACCTCTGTGGCATCTGGTTTCACACGGGACGCAAAGGATCTCCAGGATTAGAGGTGTGACCCTACACTCAACCCCGACCTCCACCCCTCTTGAGACTTTCTCGATTTGGAAACTACGTCGCATTGCGCAATCGCTCTGATCGTCCAATATTGACACAGATAATAAGCAGAGCAGACCTCTGCTCTTGGTGGGCAGAAATACAGCAATATGTGACGTCTTGAGAAGTAGACCAGGGATTAGACCTTCATGATGACGGAAATTACTGCAGGGATTTTGCCAAAAGCGCTTCTGGTTGGTAGGCCGGACAGTCCATTAACCCACATTGTCAGTCTTTGACAACCTGGGAATGAGACTCAACCCCTTTAAGCTTTTCAAATATAATGTCGTTTGTATGCCTAAACTGTCACAGTTTGGGGTTTTAGTTATTTCCTGTTTTATTAGTTATTAGTTTTGCCCTTTTGTTTTCTGGACTGTGCCTGTTTCCTTTGACTTTGTATTTTCGCTCGTACCTTGTTTGCCTGGTTGTGACCTCTGCCTGCCTTGACATACTGTAAGCCTGTTGGTTGTATATATTAAATCACTACCACTGAACTCTGCCTCTAGATTTGTGTCTGCATCTGGGTCCTAGTCCTCGAGTTCCTTGGCACATTTTTGACATAAACTAAACCAAAATGCGACTGTAGGTCACATGACTAAGACAAGGAAGGTCACATAACCAAAGTTACCCGACCTCGTATTGCCCTGCATGTCTAAAACTCATAAAATGTGGATGTTGTTATTGAGACTTTTCACTCATAGTCAAAAATGTCAAACTCATGGTGGCGCTAGATGAAGGAATGTCTGTGCAAAATGTAATTTCTATAGTTGTTGGGACATTTCAGACTGGATCCATCGACGGCTTGTGAGTCAAAAACTTTGAGCCGCAGTGTAAACATGTCGTTGACACAGTCATCCATCCAAGAGAGGCAATCTGGGAGAGGATGGGACGCGGTGGCAGTGGACTGAATGAAATATGATAATGGGTCAATGCTAGACGAGCAGCCAGACTATTCCACAATGCAGACACACACACATACACACTATGTGACACAAAGGTAAGGGAGAGAAAGAAACGGGGATGCTGGGAATAGGTCGACTCACTAAATGTCATTTTGCGTCTGAATGGACCGAGACATTGAACACGATTGATGTAACTCACCACACGGACGTTTGGTGTCTCAGTGTTGTGTTTGCAAATTGGATCTAGGTAACAAAATGGCCCTGGGAAATGAAACTGAGACAGATATTTTGGATACGTGAGCTTTCTAAGTAGGCTGCAATGACACTGTCCATTAGGGAGAGAAAAAAATACACCATTTTTGGTCTGTAGGGACCGATGCATTCTAAAAGTCGTGTTTCTGAATAGGATAGCAACGAAACAGGCATTAAACATGGGACCAAGTGCTTTTGGGTCTCATAGATGCTAGTTCTATTAAATGACATAGTTTTTCTGATGACACTGCCAACCAAAGTCATTTGGGGTGAAAGAATCTTGGTCCTAAATGGGACCTGCTGAGAAACCAATTTAAGAAATGGGACAAAGATAGGTATTGGGGGTATTATGTTAACTCATTTCACTTTGGGACACATTCTTTGAATGGGCCACTGGTGACACCTAAGAACAGATTGAAGGAGCCACCGAGCACAATGAGAGATGCTTTAAAGTCACATAGAAACTACCTTTTACATTTAAAAAATGTAGGGGCCAATGATGTACTCATGCAAATGCTTTCTGATAGACGCAGCATTCTGGCAGGAAGTCTCCTCCCATGTGACTGATAAGTCCACATGAAACAGAAGGCAGAGTGCTGTTTCCTGTACAAACGGTCAGGTAGGAAGGGGCTTTTTAAAGTGGCCAATAGCGTTAGCACTGAATGTACGTTACGCTCCCTGTCATGCAGCTAGATGTTCAACTAGCCGACTCCGCCCGACTGGGAGCTCCCAGTGAACACGGCTGATTAAATGTTAAGAGGACTTTCCAAACATGACCCGGGTGGGACCGAACACAGCATCCGACGACAGACCGACGCCTGACGGAGGCCAGTTTGACCACAGAGAATACAGGACCAAGGTGGTTTTCTTGCTGGGTTTGGCTCCTGGCTCCCTGGGGCTGAGTCAGCTAATGGGACCTCTGCATGGCTAACCGAGCTAGCTAACTGTCTGACAGCAGCTAAAACAAGTTATGTTATCTGCCCAAATATAAGGTTTTTTTTAACTTTGTTTTGGCTTTTAGTGTTAAATAAGGACACCACGTGACCATGGATGCGATCTTAAAAGGTTAAAAAGACATTTTTCATTTCAGCTCGACTTTAAAATGAAAAAATGAAACTAAATAAAGTTTTAGATTAGTTTTTTTTAAATACAAATTATATAAATTATTTAAAGTTTGAATAAATGTGTGATATATATAATATGTGAACTCTCCTTTGGTTTAGCCTCTCCAACCTTACACAGCATTTATAGTATTTACATCACTTGATGTCATAAATTGATTTAAACTTCACGCCGTCAAAAATTAGTAGTAGGCTAACTTATATAATAAATAAATAAATCTGAGTCAGATGACAACACTACCGGAGAAATTGCACTCAGTCATGTATCTGAAAAGAATCACCACTTCACATAGTTGAATAATCTTGTGATGATTGTTCACATCCAGACTAAACTACACTAGACTGCACCGTTGTAAAATCAAGTGATCGCCTTCTTCTAAACATCAGAATGATCTAAATCAAAGAAAATTAGATGAATATCAGTAACTTTAAAGAGAATAACTTGCAGCTGATGTTTGATCTGTCACTGGATTGAACGCAAACTCATGCTGCTGCTTTTTAGAAGCTGCGTATTTTGTTGATTTTTGTCATGACGGCAACATTTAATAAAAAGTGTCTGTGCAAGACAGATGCACTGAAATTATGAATTACACTTTATATGAATCCAATCTACCACTCAGACATTTTAAATGTGATGTCAACTATTTATGATAGAGGCCAGTGTCAGTAAATAAAGCTGCAGTGAGAATATTTCAGACACATCAGAGTCTGGTAGAAGTCCCAGTGTTTTTCTGAAAAGATCTGATGTGATGCAGTCTGACAAAGAGAGACAGAATATATATTGATTCACAAATGGGAGCTGTGCACAGAGACGGACATTCTTCAGAGAAATGTACCTGTCAGCCTGCAGACACCCAAACAATCTGTGGTTTTGTAAATGGAGTGAACACAGCAACTTATCAAGGTTGCCGCAGCACTTCTGACACAAAGTTAAGTGTGACGAGCTACAGGAAGTGTGAAGAAAAGACAAGAGATTGGTATTTCAGTCGTACTTTTCTCAAAGTAAAAGTTGTCCGGACGATGGTGGACATCAACTCTATTATATGGCTAGGTTCTCGATGAACTTGTCAAAAGTCTAATGGAAAGAAATCTTCTCTTAATAATAATGATAAACAGCATATATCTGCCCGTTCTCATGCCCATGTCGTCAGATATCGACGTTTTGTCACGACCCTTCGCATCTCATCCAGACGCACAAGGGTTTAACGTACCAGCAATGTAAAGCCGTCCACGTCAGTATCAGACGACTTCAACAGATGAAGTCGGGCAAAGTACCGTATTTTCAAAACCGAGAAAGCGCCAAGAGGGGTGGAGGTTTTGACCCAGGAGACTGGAGTTTCGCGTCCCATGTGAAACCAAGGGTCACCAGTCATTTCCTGAACCTAACCACGTAGGTTTTGAAGCTAAACTTAACCAAACGTCATCGGGTAAGACGCGCGGGGTGCGAGCCTTTACGCATCGGTTCGAGCCGGCTTAGTGCATCGGCCACAGATGCCAAAGGGCCCGTTGTGCGTCAGGGAAGGCTTAGCACGTCGATATGACGAGAAGGGATGAGAATGCGTTGAATATATTTGACATAATAAAATAAATGATTGCCAGGATAAACCTTGTGTTCAAGTCATTATACTGTATGTGCTGAGAACTGACTGGTGGGTGACTAATGATTGAGTGCTCCTCGTTGTTTGAATTCACTGTTCGATACGATCCCACGTCTGCCTTTATTGCACTCTTTCCTTTTTGTTCTTCATAAAGTGTTCACAGTGTTTCAGGTTCATCGGTTGGAAATCTTCAGTAAAATGACCTCTAGACTTTCGTTTCTGTTTTGCACTTTGCCTACATGAGCATCAAACTAATTTCGACTACACCCAGAGGTGTACTTGTTGCACTTTGCCCCCCATAATCACTGTGATTATTACATAACAAGCTCAGAGTCGACAGACCTTTAATCACACTGTACCTTTAGAAACTCTAAGATAGCCAAGACTTTGTAATTGTTCCCACATATTATCACACAATGCTGGCTTTAACCTGATCGCACAAAGCTTCTGTGACTGCAGCTGCTTTGTCAGACTCTGAAAGTTACCGCTAAGATCTAGCTGCTGCCAAGTGAAAGGCTATATTTAGGGGAAATAGATAGATTGATCAGAATGTTTTATGTAGCAGGTTTGACGAGTATGCTTTTCTACCTATTGTTAGATGTTTACATCTATAACACACCTCGAAGCTAATCTTAACCTCTTTGGCAGGGGTAATTTAGTGAACAACTAAGTTCCAGCAAGGAAAAGTCATTAAATTCAGATTCTCCCGGTATGTGAACAAAGCATAACTGTGATCTGGCAGATACAAACCAGTAGAGCAAACGCTAAGAGACCTCTGGGCCATCAATAGTGAGGCGCAACGGTGCCGATGAGGAAGAGAGAGACGGGTTCAAGGATTCAAGCCAAGACAGATGATAAGTCAGTGCCAGTGGGATTAGAGGAGGAGAGTAAATTGGGGGGAAGTTAAAAGGTGTCTAGAGGAAGAAGCCTTGGATGTTGTCAGGTTTTTTATTAAAGTGGGTGCCAAACTGTTTGGCAGGAAGTGAGCTGGGAGGAACATGCTGGTTAAGAGGTGGAGGATTGGAGACGTTGATTGCAGAGGTAACTTTCGCCGTGGCGTCAACCGTGATGTCTTAAGCAGCAGAGACGGATGCAGAGAAGGGACAAGGGAGATTGAAAGTGGAGGAGGTTATCTGTCAAACTACCTTCTCTCCGCTGCCTGTAGAGTTAACAACATTTCAGGCAGCCGGAGAGGAGGCGGCAAACACGGGAGGCACCAAGGTAAAGGTGAAAGACAGAAATGTGAAGGTACACAGACTGACTGAGAAAGATGAGGAACTATTTAAACGTTCGTACCAGTTATGAGACTGTTTACATTGTAAGATTGAAAAAAGAAAATCACTGGATCCAATTCTGTTCTTTGCTCCGGTAACATCATGCAAGAGTATTTACACTATAAGATTAGTCCCATAATGCATCTTGATGTTGACAAAGTGAGTTCAGCAGAGGATAGGAAGAGAACACTAACAATATAATTTATTCAGTTAAACCTTTATTTAAACAGGGAATGGCTACTGCAGAGCAAGCTTTCTTTTTCAAGATCGCCCTGAATAAAGTATAACATATAAATACATAATGCAATAGGCCTACATGTGTACACCAAACCACATAACAAGCAGTCGAAGAAAACCTCTCCAAGACAATATATATAGGCTATAAATATAATATACAGGCAAGGTGGACCACAGTGAACACATGGAGGTCAACTGAAAAAAGGAAAAACACACAGGTAAAATAGTCTCCCAGTAGAAATGCATTAATTTGTGAGACCACCGCGGCTGAGAGAGTAACTGAAGCCGTGTGCAGCAGAGAGGGTCCCAGGTGCTGCTGCGCACTCTGGGTGGTCACATCTGACAAGTGCGGTAATAGCAGGGAGGCACCAAGTGAGAGGAGTTCTTTAACTGATTTGAAGTCAATTTTCAACCAAATAACCTCAGGAACCGCAGAGAGAGTTTGCTGCTTACCTGCACTGAAAATACAAAATGATCAGATAAGAGAACAAAAGCTTCTCGCACAAAACGATAAACATTTAAATTCCTGTTTTATTTTGTAGTTCTTTGCTCATGTGTTGCTGGACACTTCCTGCTTTTGTCGTTTTTCTGCCCTCACAGAGAGAAAACAGAATCTGAAAGAGATACAGTTGGGTTTTGATTTACGAGATCTTTTACAAATGAATTCTGGGGAGAAGTGTTCTATTTCTTCTATTTCAATATCTTGTTAGAACAAATCTCATAAAGAAAATATAGTTTTGTTTTGTTTAATTAGTAAATGTATAGTTCCCAGTCCACACTCCTTACCAGTTGGTGGCGGTAATGCAACCTAACATTGTTTGCCAACCACCATAAAACTTCACAAAGAAGAAGAAAGCTGCAGTAGCTGCTTTTACAAAGTGCACACTGTTTCATGTAGGATTTACATGCCACATACTACTTCATCATAACATTATGCCTTGAAGTTTGACCCTGTTGCTCATACACAACAGGGTGTGTAATTTATGTATTATTTATACACATACGTCACAAAAATCCCCAACTTTTGTTATTACGGCTTCTGTTATCTGTCAACGAACTGTCATCTGTCCGTGCTCGCTCAGCGGTTTAGTCGACGTAGCTTATCTTTCGCTGTGCAGAGGATTGTGGGTCAGAACAGCCAGAACAGCATGCTGATTTGCATACTGCAAAATGCAACCGGATGCAGTAGGACATCCTGATGTTTTTGGCATACTGGCATACTACATAGTATGGTCGTATGGGTATTGGAACGCAGGGCATGATTGTCTGCCCTGCCCTGATTAGTTCCACCTTGTTTCCTTGTCTTGTCATCAGTATAGTCCTGTGACTCTGTCCGTCTTTGTCAGTTGGTCGTTTGACATTTTGTGCCTTCGTTCCAGCCCTTTTGTTTTTATAGTGCTTTTTCTAGTGTTTTCCTTGTGCATTGTTTTTATCTTACCTTTACCCTGCCTGCTTTTTGGATTTATTGCCTTCTGATTTGGATATTTACTACTCTGACTGCTGTTCCTCTGGTTTTGACCCTCGACTGCCTCACCTTCAGTAAGCCTTATATTTTAGTGTGAAACTAATTTTTTATCTAAACTGCACCAGCTCTGCGGTCTTTGTCTGCATCTGGGTCAAACTCTTCCGAGTGTTATTGGCACATAATCTGACAATAACAGCAGAGTTGCAGGTAATAATTTGCACTTTACTGTTGTTGACGTTTGAATGGATGTTGCAAGGAAAACACGCAGAGGTAAAAATAAAAAATGTGGCTCCAAAACAGCAATAATGTGTTGGTTATTGTGTCCCTCCCTTTTTCTCTTGAGTCCCTCCAAGAGAAAAAGCCCCACCGGTACAGGATGCTAATGCTATGCTAATTTGGTGAGTAAATAATAGAGGAGAAATATTACTGTCAATTGTAATGAAATAAACATTCATAGTTTAAGGATTTTGAGATGTTCATTCATGTCATTTTTAGAATAGAAGTTACGCAGAACTAAAAGTTTTGATGGACTTTGCTCAGCTTCTTGTCCGCTGTGCACTTCATCAACACTTCATGAAACAAAGTCCAAACAGTTGGGAAACACGTCAGTGTGGAAATCTGATTTGCTGTCGCTGCTGTGACCATGAAAGGCTCAGCTGTGCCCAAATGTCCTTGGCCAACAGTTTTGTTGACTTGCCAGTCAGGCCACCAACTGTCTTTTTCCTCCTATTTCAGCTTCCCTTTATTGAATGGAATGACGAACACTGGTTAATTGTATTATTCCCTGTTTGAATGAACGGTTACTGGTCGGTCTGCATCATCACTGAAGGACCTACTGGACCATAAAAGTTCTGGACTTTTTTGAACAAACATCAGTTTGATAAGAACTACCTAAAATGACAGAAACCATCTTTGGGGAAAATGTATTTGACGTGTACTTTGAGTTTTTAGTTTG
>JBBPCS010071706.1:0-16519 GCA_037974645.1 Hollardia meadi
TGTGTGTGTGTGTGTGTGTGTGTGTGTGTGTGTGTGTGTGTGTGTGTGTGTGTGTGTGTGTGTGTGTGTGTAGGACATGGAAAGAGTAGCCATGCTAAATCGCAGGATGAGAGGAGCAGGAGGGATTGTACCCATGCAGCCTGGCATGTATGGAACTGGTAGGAACACTGAATCTTCTGCTCCATCTCCACAGTACAGTCCACACCACATAATTCATAATCACTTTCATTAAAAAAAAACATCACTTGCATTATATTTCAAAAACAGAATCTTATTCCTGTAGAGGTGTGACTGTTTTGTCAGCTAACTGAGCCAAGTCTATGGAATTAGATTTGTGTCTCATTTGTGAGCGTACGATGAGACATTTATTTTTTTTTATTTTAAGATTTTTTTTGGCCATAGTCGCCTTTATTGGAACGAGAGAGTGCAGGTGGTAGAGAGAGGGGTATGACACGCAGCAAAGACTGGCCGCAGGTGGGAGTCAAACCTGCGACCGCTGCAGCAAGCACACAGCCTTCGTACATGGGGCGCCCGCTTAACCAGGTGAGCTAGTGGGCGCCCCAGACATTTGTTTTGAGCACAGAAATTCGATTTGTTGAGAAATTATTATCACACAAGAATAATGAATGAAAAACAAAACTCTATTTTGTGCTTATACAAATGTAACTGTAATTGTAATAAAGCTAAGTGTAAATGCAAAACTAAAAATTTCTTTTTGTAAGAGAGCATTTTAACTTGTATAGTCTTATTTTGTAGTGGAATGTTTCAGTCTCTTATCATTCTGTTTTTCAGGTATGCCTATGACAATGCCAAGCTATCCCATGGGTAAGTGAGAAGGCTCCTTGTATCGCCAAGAATTTAACCTTTTGTGTCCTGTTGGAGACATTTTCTCAAGGCATAATTTTCTAATCTTTATGTTACTGTGTCCCCTCCGCTCAGGAACACCAATGCCCAGCTTTGGTGCAACTCCCATGATGCCAACCATGCCAGGTAATCCCCCTACATTACACTTCATTCAAATGACACACTTGACTTTGCTGGAATGCAAAGTGGTTCTGGATAAATGTATCTGATTAGCTGTGATCAGTGATAAAAAAAAACAATTTCTTATTGTCCAGCCTTATTTACTTGGAAAACAAATTCAGAATTTAAAGCATAAATGCCCTATTACATTTCTGGCAGCAAAATGGACAATCTTAACAGATCACCCAAAAATCAAAATTATCTGGGGACTGGGGAAACAACCAAAAAAAAAACCCATAAAACAGCTCCATACAGATCGTCCAGTGTAATCTTAAGTCTCCGGAAGCCCCAAGATCCCAAAAGGATCTGAAAACATGTTATTAACATCCTTTTTAGTCAAAATCTTCACTGTTGCGGCTAAGCTAAAAGCGTTAGTCTGAAGTGGGTGCACAAGCTCGAACACGCGTACATGCACTGCCAGTTGAAATATGACGCAAGCTTCCAGGTTGCAGGCAAACACTGAGGTATGCAGAGATCGCTCTTGCTTGTTGATCTCATCTAGTGGAGCACTTCAGACGGGGTGAGCTTTAAGGTTTTTTAGCTTAGCGGCACTGTTTTGCTGTGAAGCTCCAGAAATGTTTTGTGGATGAAGAAATTTCAACTGACTTTCCATCGGCATGGGGGTGAGTAGATAATGATTGAATTTTCACTTTTGGGTGAATTGTGCCTTTAATGAAGTGGAAAATACAGAAAAAAAACACTTTTATTTTCAGAATCAGAAATACTTCATTGATGCCCAAGGGGAAATTGGGTTACGTTACAATTGCTCCACCAAGAATAGAAATACACAGGCCTAGAAAATTATAATAATACATAATATAAATGAGATTTAAAAAATATGTGCATTATACTACCACCTATATATAAAGACAGAAAAATAAAATATGTAAAAATATGTGTAATCAAGTATATACAACAGTCTACAGTATATACAACAGTTTAAATAAGTGTTATTGCACCATGGAATTATTGTACAGAAACAGTTATTTTATAAGTGTCGGTAGTGCAGGACTGAAGATAAATTATAAAAAAGTTGGTTAATATGTGCTGACGGGGCGAAGAAGTCCAAGGGCCAGTCTATTGACTTGTGTCCCACACTCCGAGGGAGAAGTTGTAAAGTTTAATGGCCACAGGCAAGAATAACTTCCTGTGTCGCTCTGTGGTGCATCTTGGTGGAATTCTGATAGTTGGCTCAAATAATATATAGATTAATTAGCAATGGATTATCTAGATTACTACTCTCTCTAACAAAATCATCCCAGACAAAGTAATTTGTTGACATTATATCCCCCACTTCCCAAAATTGTGTCATAGTATGTATTGTGCATGTTGAATGTTATGCCATGTCATGGTATGTTTTTCATTGTCTGTAAAATCAAGAATATTTGTAAAAGAAGTAAATGCAGAGTACCTTTGTTACAGATTTAAAGGTAGCTGATTTCTACCTGAAAAACATATAATCATATTCATTCCTACACAGCCATGATGATGCCTCAGATTCCCATGTCTGCCGCACATGTCGCTGACCCCATGCAGATGGCAACACAGCAGACCCTCATCAACCAGCAGGCCCTTCTCATGGTGAGGACAAGCTCAACTTAGCATACTCTTCATGTAGCATGATGGTCAATATTTAATCCTTCATTCATCCTTCATATTTAACCTACCTCACCTCCGCTGTACGTTCCTTGTCTTTAGGCCCAGCAGATGACCATGCAGGCGATGAACTTGTCCCAGCAACAGACACAGGAGCAGCAGAGGAAGCAGGGGGAGCAGCAGAGGAAGGAGGAGCAGAGGTACAAGGAGGAGGAGAAGCAGCAGAGACGTCGGTCTGAGCGCCGGTCCAGGGAACGCGAACGCTCCCCCTCCCCTCGATCTCCCTCACCCCCATCTGCCCGGCCCAAAGCACCTGCACCTAAAAGCAAGTCCAGCTACAGAAGGCCTAAACCAGAGGTATTTCTTTATTTAGCATATACGTATTTTCATAGCGTACTCCATTGCTGCTCTTTTTTGTACAAGCTTATAATTTTTTACTTAATTCTTTCATACATGTCCCTATTCATGTTCAGGTATAATCCCTCCCATTACGTTGTTGTTGTATTAACCTGTAACATCTCTACTGTTTTACCTGTTGCTTAACACTTAGTGGTTAGTAAAATACATTCATTGCTGGTTTGGATCTGCACATGTGATTTGTTGATAATAAAGGTCAATATAAAATACTGCCACCATATTTTTTTATTCCCTAAATGTGACACACTGACATCACTGATGGTCTGTTTCATCCTCATTTGTGGTGACATGTTTGGTGCCCATGTCCATTTTCTCCGCAGCCTGAAAGAGAAGTGGACTTATCAGATACAGACGAGCTGCAGACATTCAGAGACAAGAGGAAATACTTCCAGAAGATTGGTGGGTGGAGCCATTTACATAAATAAAGATGGACGACGCATCTCCACTTCCTCCCACTGTACAAAAATGAAGCCAAAATGTCCTGGATACGGGTGTTGCCATCTTGCGCTGGTGACATCATTTGTAGTCAGAGTCTGCACAGTAGTGACTGGGCGGTGGAGCTGCGGCATCAAGTTCCCACCCATACACCCGGCCGCCCAATCACGAGCAGGGCTCAGTTTCACCCCCTTTTTATAGCATCAAATAACTAATTAAAACTAAACTGATCAGAACATGTGTAATAGTTATCCTATCTAAAAACAGTTATCCTATCTGATAACATTAAGGGGGGAGGGGTTATGACCTATACTGCAGCCAGACACCAGGGGGCGATCGAGATGTTTTGGCTTCACTTTTGGGGAGCTCTCATGTCATCCATCTTTATATACAGCCAATGGGTGGAGCTGACAAGCAGCCATTAGTAATATGCTTCCTCTTTTAACCCTCTCATTCATCCCTTTCTTGTATCTTTGGTGAAGACTGAAGAACATAAACATGGTGATTTGTGTCTATCCCCCCATTGCTTAAAATATTGAACGCAAATTGTTTATCATATAGTAATCCAGGGGACTTTCCACTATGTCCCCTATATCTAATATATAATATAAATCCAGGAGAGGTTGGGGCTACAAGCTTTCTCAGCAGAATGTCTTTATGTCTTAAAATCATTGTTGTAATGGCTCAGTGATGTTCAAATGTTATAGGTAGCACTTAACATCATCACGTTTTCCGATTTCCTCACCATCTCTCTCCTCTTCTGTCCTCCAGACACTCCATATAAATCCAAAGCCCAAAAGCCTCGGCCAGCCACCCCCAGCCCACCCAGACAGCGAAAAAGCTCCCCATCATTACTTCCTCCATCACCCCCGCCTACGGCACCCCCTCCTACGGCACCGAAGCCTGAAGGTAAGAAAATAAAACAAGTTCAAAAGGCGGCATAATATCTTGTGGAATCTAGAAATATCATGATATAGTGTCTGTCTCTCATCTCCCACAGTGAGGCGTCCCAACACCCCTCCTGCCAAAGAAGTAGACCCTCCAAAAGCACCTACTCCAGCTAACCCTAAGCCTGAGCCCACCTCTAACATCCGTGAAATCATTAAAAAGTTTAACAACCGAATACAACCAGAACCCAAACCCTTTGAGCCTATCAGGTCAGTTCCTGTCAGGTCTATATATTCTTTTCTTGCTTGGACTTTTCTCCCTCATTAAAAGTTTAAATGGAAGTCAACATCATTCTGTGGCCATCCCTTTCTCATCCCCAGCTCATCAGATATCGATATCTATTATTTGTGCCTAAACTTTAACAAAGTAACGTAGAACTTGTGTATTAGGATAAGACGCGCAGGGCGTGAGCCTTGTCGCATCGCCATGAGACGCTAAATGGAAGGCTTAGTGTTTCAGCCACAGATGCCAAAGGGCATGTTGTGCACCAGGGAAGGCTTAGCATGTCGACTGGCAATGCCAAAGGATACCTTGTGCATCTGGATAAGACGCAAGGGGCGTATGACAAAATGTCGGTATGTGACGACCTGGGATGAGAGCGGGTTGGCTGTGCAGCCATTATGTGATGATATCACACTCACAAACTTAAAAATAAGATCTGATATGTTTAAAGTAAGTTTAGAATGTTTGAACTATAGTTTCAAAGGGGAATAAAAGTTGAAAATAAAAGTAAAATGTTTGAATAATGTTTGGTATGTAATATTTTCAATATTAAAGAGTTTCTGAGCACACCTTGCAACGACTGAATCCACCACTACTACTACAAGAGATTCAACTGCGTATTCTGCACCAATGAAATGCAGCTTTCATTTCAACATTCGGATGTTTTCACTTGGAAATGGAGAAAGAGAGAGAGATTTAACAAAGGTCACTGATTGGATTTGAATTGCAGACATTGCAATATGTAAACGTATTTTCCTCTCATACTATCGGGTCGGAATGGAAAGAGGTTCCTGGGGGTCTCCAGCTAAACGAGGAGTAAACTGATCCCACAATGGCCTCATTCACCAGGAATAATAACTCCTGTAATGTTTGTGATTTACTGCTTTTATCCTTTCCGCAGACATCCTGCACGGCACTTTGTGAAGAAGGGTGACCCCAAAGAGGAGGCTCTGGCCAAACTCAAAAACAAAGCACCAGTGCCACGTGTGAAGGTCAGGATTGTTTAACTGCAACAACTACTAATAAAAAGCAAATGTATCAACTGTATCTCTGTTGCGATTATACTGTGTGGAACATCCTCATTTTTTCATTTCTTCGGCCTTGCAGAAACAGTGGGTGCCTCCTCCGCCACTAGTCAAGCCACCTTCTCCCTCCCCACAGCCCTCTCCTCCCTCCTCTCCTCCCAGCAACATGGAGCAGAAACAGCGCTCCCTGGAGGACCTGTTCAGCTCGCAGCGCTCCCAGCACCCTCCGCCTGCTCCCCCCGACTCCCCACCTCCTCCTCCTCTGCACCCAGCACCCATCTTTGAGAATATCCCCGACCCACCGCCCATAGCTGCTCCGTCCCTCGGTGGGTGTCGCTCGCATCATATTCTCCAGACATTATGTTTACGTGATTTACAAGCCTGATGAATGCTTATGTGAGCTGACAAGAACTGCAAACTAGCATTCAAACCAGTGTTATCCAATGTGAGGAAGTTCATGTCAGTCAGTGACCTTCATCTGCTGTTTAACTGTAGATGTGATGCCAGGTGAGGAGGACATTCGCTCCCAGCTCCACCGCTTCTCTGCTAGTGTTTACTTCTCCTACACCAACATACCAGGAAAACTGTTCCTGCGAAAAGAAGTAAGATACACACACAGGACATTTATCAGGCCTCTGCAGTATGTTTTTATATTAACAATGAATCCAATGACGACCGAATGTGTAATGTACTAGTAAAAGGTGTAACTATTAGTAAAAACATTTACTCTCTTTAGTTCTCCTCCGCAACATTTTAGTTCTCCTCCGCTCTGCGCAGTGTTTTGGTGTCTTTCAGCTCATTGTTTTGGTTTCACGACCCACAGCTTCACTGGTTCAGTCTCACAGCTCTCATTAAACTCACTTGCAGGAGCGTCAGGCAGCTGTTTGCAGTGAGAAAACTCTGATAAACCCCCTGTTCACTACCTGCCCCATACCAAACAGCAGGCAGATAGAGTTAGCGGTGAACTTAGTGGATCTTTTAACAGCTAAATAGCCAGATGGTTTTCTCAGGAGTTGGTCGAGACCAAAAAACAGAGCTAAAAGGAGAGTGAACATTGGACTCATCAGGTGGACACAATATAACCAAATAAATAATAAATGCTAATTTTGCTCCTTGTGTCTGCTGGATGTGTGAATAAGCAGCAGTTTGCTAACATTCGCCGTGACAATTTAAATATGCTCATGCTGTTCATGATGCTGTTTGTAAATGCTGCTTTTGAAAATGTTTTGATTCAAACACATTACATTTCTCAAAGAGTTCCTCCTCCCTCCCCTCTGCCCTGCTTTCCCTGGGAAAGGGCTGTTTCGTGTGATGTGTCATTCATGCCCAGAGTTGCAAAGCATCCTCACTCACACAGAATTCATCTTTACTGGCTACTTTTCATCCACCCATAACACAGTAGAAATGACAGTATGGACACACAGCCTTGTTCAGACTGACACTCAGACTCATCAATAGTGGGGCTTTGAATCTTCACTCACCTCGAGTATCATTTCTTTGTGTGCAGGTGTTTTACCCCAGAGAGATGTTCAACCGGCCCTACATCCTCAATCTGTTATGTGAACAGGTTAGTTTATTCACAGGTGTCATCACGTTGAACCTGCACTACTGCGGTTTACTGAGCCATCCCGTTATATTCATCTATGTAACCACCCATCCATTGCTCCTTGTCTCCATTGCACTTCAGAGGCCGTAGGCATCAAACGCTTCACTTTGTCATTGTGTGATGTTTTTTTAGATTATGAGGGACACCTACTCTGACAGCTGTGTGAGGATCAGCAGAGAGGAGAGGAGGAAGATGAAGGACCTGCTGGGTGAGAGTTCTGATTGGCGCTACACGTTCACAAGTGGTTGGAAGGAATACTCACTGAATCACTGAATATACATTGTATTAGTTCTAATTTGTTTCTGCATTACTTTCCTTTCCATTATCCCTTTTCAACCATGTGGCCTCTATAGCAAATTTTAATGTGGGAACGACTATAAGCACCATCCAGAATGACAGCATGAAGAAGAGGATTGTCATCGCTGCTCGAGACAACTGGGAGAACTACTTTACCCGCCTGTTCCCTGTGAAGGTGAGCAGGACAAAAAGTTATGGCAAAGTTGGAGATGTGAAGTGTAAAGCACGACATGATTCAAAGCTTTACACAGGCAAATAAAAGCATTGGAATGACAACCAAAAACAATAAGCAAAAATAAACCCAGAATAAAATCGATTCGGACAGAATAAAATGGGATTTTAAAAATAAGATGAACTGCTACAGAGGAAACAAAGGCACAGGATGGAAAACAATCAATTAAAGGCACAGGAGCAGCAGAAGTGACTTGTCTGAGATGATCAGGAAGTTTGTTCCATCTGTCTGCAGCATCGCAGCTAAAAGCAGCTTCACCCCACTTTGTTCTATACTACCAGCTGACTGCTTCCTAAAGATCTAAGAGCTCATTGGGTTTATAATAATGAGGTCAGAAATGTAGTTTGGCTGAGACTATTAAGCAGCGTTTCTGTTTTTTGGTAACTACTTTTTTTTTTTTTTTTGAGTAGTTATCTCATTTTGACTTATCTAAATGTCTCCTGTCATACTGTTGAACAAAACAACTGTTACATTTGTTTCAATGTTGCTTCACTCTGATAAAGTGTGCTCAGATTGAATGTGTAGCCTGCCAAACCAACAGCGAGTGGTGAATTGTTTTTAAAGGTGGAGTCAGCGATTGTGGAGAAAGAGAGTAGATTTTTGGGTCTGACAATTTGGGTTGGTGGCTCGCTCTAAGCCAGCGTCGGTGTTGTACGACCTGAGAGCAGAGGAGCTGTCTATTCTATTGTGGTGCTGAAATGACCACTGACTTCAACAATAAGCACTTTTTGGTGCTGTAACCTCATGAGTGCAGTCCCATTTGATATAAATGCAAGAGATGATTGTAAATCAAAGCCTATTGCACACGACGAGACGGAGGAGAGCAGCAATATTTAACAAAAAACAACTCTGTGTCCATGCCCCTAAAACTGGCCACACAGTCTGCCCTGTCCTATATTTACACCCCTGGATCCTCAGTCATCTGCAGTCAAATATCTTTCTCCAGTTTTGCTGACTCCACCTTTACGCTCAATAAACACAGATAATATTAGACCATAATGTCTCTAATTTATGCCGACATTGAAATCTTCCAGGACACGTGGACATTGAAACTCAGTATTGAGTGGTTTATCAACTATCAGCAGCATTTTAGCATCTTCTCTGTTGGATCATGTTTTTGTCATCTACAGTAGCGAATTCATGAGGAGAGATCTATCTCATTGTCCCTGATTCACAATCTGCTCCATGAGTGCCTTTGAGAAGAATTCCTTATTGTTTTATTTCTAAAGCTGGAGGCTCATCCCCATATGTTTATATAATGACAAAATAGCTAACAGGGTGGAAACATCAGTCTGGTGCTGCAGAATTATTCAGTGAAATGGTCCAAAATATTTTATTGTATTTAAAGTTATATACCGGCTGGGATTTATTCAATGTCACTGGTATCTGCAGACCCTTCACCACTTGTGAATATTAACAAGCATTTCCTGTATGCATGGTTGTGTTACAGTCGGACAGTGGGGACACTCAGCTTTTGGGTGTGTCTCATCGTGGCATTCGTCTCCTGAAGGTGGTCAAGGCGTCAGGCATCAACCCCAAACACCTCCATCTGCTCAGGAGCTACAGGTAAACATGCAGCCTGCATACACACATACTGCAGAAACGAAGCAACATCACTTTTTTTTTTTATTGACATGCATAATTAGTTCATTACATGATTCACAAAACGCTGATTTTTTCAACATGGTTGCAGATTTTGTCACTATGGACATTTCAGCCTTCAGCAGTCCATGAAATCTGCTGTCTGGCCATGACCTGAGTGTTGCTGAGAGTTTTATCTTTATATATTTCACATTTAGTAGGAAGGCACAATGAATTACAGAAGTAAAAGTAAAAGTCAAGTCATTTTTTTGTTTCAGTTTCATTTTGCTTTTATGCTCAGCCCTCTCTTTCTCCCTCCCTCCCTCCTCACGTTTCCTCTCTCTGACAACATAGCAAGGTTTCTAATTGTATCTTGGGATAGACAGAGGGAGAGACTGAACTGAAACATGCTAATTTGTGCACAGAGATGTGAACCCATAAATGGACTGTGTCTTGTAATGGGAGAAAATTTGTCTTATGGGTGGCCAGGCAGGGTCACTGATATTTTTGGCGTGGCATACCAAAACTAAAAGCCTGTAACTGACTTTCAGGGATTATATTATGATATAATATAGATACATATAACATTTAACATCTGTGTCATGTATCTGTATGTGTTAGGCAATTTCATTGACATGAATAAAGATGGCCGACGCGTCTCCACCTCCTCCTACTGTACAAAAATGAAGCCAAAATATCCGCTGCCGTCTTATGCTGGTAACATCATTTGTAGTGGTCGGGTGGTGGAGCCGCGGTATCGAGTTCCTGCCCATACACCCTCCCAGCCCAATCGTGTGCAGAGCTCAGCTGTCAATCATGACGTTTCACCCCCTTTTTATAGCATCAAATTAACTAATTCAAACCAAACTAATCAGAAAAATGAACACTTGAACATACATCAGCGTGATGAGAACTACCTAAAACGAAAGAAACCATCTTTGAGAAACATTCATTTGACATGTCCCATCTGCTGACATGGACTGGGAGGGATTTATGACCTATACTGCAGCTTACCACCAGGGGGCGATCGAGATGTTTTATCTTCACTTTTGGGGAGCTCTCATGTCATCCATCTTTATATTCAGTCAATGGGCAATTCATTCTTCAAAACTTTGAATATACAGCAATATACAGCTTTGATTTGGAGAAGTACATCGATTGTAAGGAACATTTAGTGGGAAGAAGCCTACTCAAGTTAAAACACCACACAGAGGGGGGCCAGTGTATCAGGGTGCCCCGATCCCATGCCACCTGATCAATTTTTGTCCAATATTCACTCTCCTTTTAGCTCAGTTTTTGACCTCCATCAACTTCAGAGGGACATATGTGTTTATTCAGTTACTAAATGCTCCAATATGTGCAGTAGCTAGCAGTTGGTGTACAAGTAGAGTTTTTTTTTTTACTGAAAAAAGCTGCTTGCTGCTGGAAATGATGTTGATGATGATGAAAATGAACCAACAGTTAAGGTGTGGGCCATGAAACCACAATCTTGAACTGAGGGATGCTAAAGCATTCTGTATAGCCTTATTTTCATTTTAGAATGAGTTGTGAAGCTAATTCCACTGTCACTGGCAATGTCTGCCATCCATTCTCCAAGTTGTGCCTTTTACAGCCTACTGTTGTATTCACTTTCAGCTTTCAGTTTCTTGCACATAATGCTGACTCAGGTGTGCGTGAATGTAGTTTTGCAGAGTTGCTGTCAGTGGACCTCGAGGCTGCAGACAAAGTGCAACTGGAGCTAAAGAGTGAGAACTTGGTGCTGCAGTCATCCAGAGCTCCTCAGATCGCTGCCATGATCCAACTCTTCCACCAGGAGCTCATCAGGGTATTTCTCAGTTCGCTAATTTTCATCATTCATTTCATCATCTTTCCTCTTGATGCTTTGTAGCATGTGCCCCCATACTTGAGTTAGAGCCCTATTACTTTTAGTCCATGTATCACTAGTAGAGGTGTAAAAAATGTTGATACACTTGAGTATAATGATATTAAGTTTATAGGTCTGTATTAATTCTTAAAAACACCATATCGATTTTTAATAGATAATTTACATGCAAAGATTTGAGGCTGTGGTTCATTTTGTGTTGTGCTTAAACCCCTGACCGCTAGATGGCAGTGTTCTTCAGCCATTTGACTCTTCCACTGCAGCGTAACAAATTCAACTGAATCAGGGAGAAGTTAAGCATATATTGCATAAAGAACACAGGCTTATGTAACAAAGTATTTCCTTTCTTACAGTAATGTTATATTGCAATATATTGAATCATAACCCCTGTATCATGATATTGATCATATTGCTGGATTCTTGCCAGTACACAACCTTATATATGACCCTCCAGGACATCTTCCTCCCTGCTCCCTAGGACTCAGGCCATGTTGTTGCCCTGAAGAGTTTTGTGACAGATGACAAAAGTCTGCTCAGCTTCACCAAGGGTGACATCATCAAACTGCAGCCAATGGAAGGACTCCAGGCAGGTGAGGTCATTAAATATGAATAAATAAATAATAAATGTAGCAACTTCTGATCAAGCCATATCAATTTCGGGCTTAAATAAATCCCACCCACTTCCTGTTCAAGCTCCACTCACATGCATTCTGAGTGCAGATACGGATAGAGATAATGGTGCATCCTCATCTCAAAATCTCCATCCCATCAAATAACATTTTTGTGTGTGTTCCACCAGGCTGGCTTTTTGGCAACATGGGGGGGCGCTCTGGTCTATTCCCAGAGGACGTCACCCAGCCGTCTGCGGCCCCGGACTACCACAGCATGCACCTTATTCGAAGAGACGACAGGAGGAAAAGCATGAGAGCCGGTCCCCCCAAGGGCCCGTCTTCAGGTCCCATCAGCAGACACGTGGGTAGCGCCAATTCAGAGCGGCCCAGCAGAGAGGCCTCAGTGCCACAATCAGTCCAGAACTCAGCCCACGGCTCAGTCCACGAGTTGGAGGTCCAGTCTGCCATGGCTGAATTTGCCACGAAGTACTTTAGGTATGACAGAAGAATGATAATGAGACTGTTTGTGTTTCGTATAACAGGTTGTGGCTAATTTTGTGCTGCCATTGGTTGTTTATTAGAGTGGCGAATACAGGACTGCCAGCGAGTGGACGGAATTTCTCAGAGGCAGTTCAACACACAAAGGTGAGACAGCACAACCCCTCTTACATCACATCCCGTGGTTTATAAATGTTCATACTACAGTTATACTATCTGTATTCACAAACATTCTGACAATCCTCTCAGAGAGCTCCTGACACATTTCTAGCAAAAAGTCCTATGAGCGATGCCTAGTAAGTAGGAAACTTCTCAGAGCAACTCTTAAGGAAAGAGAGACATTTTCATCTCAGTAAGGAGGTGTGGCTGAGCCTGTTGCTATGGGATTCTTTTAAAAGCTTTGATTGGTTGATTGGTTGATATTGGCGTGGGAGAATACAGCGCAGCAGATACGCCTCATTCCCTCTGGTTGTGCGCAACACTGAAACAGGAGTGTGAAAAGCGGTGGTGTGTGTTGCAGTCTAAAAAGAGAGGGGGGCTGTGAAAGCACTGTAATTGTTTGTGTGATCACTCTGCTGATGGAAGGTTGTGACAGACCCAAGGTCATCACTGCTGCAGTTTTGCAGCTGCCACATATCTTCAGGTTGTGGTCACTTTCATTTCTGGCGTTGTTGTTGTTGCGTGTTGGGAGATGTGTGCGCTTCTCCAACGAGATCGACCACAAACATTATCCCTGCCTGCGCGACCTAAGCTGTGCTGTTTCATGAACTCACTGTCATTCAGTATTTGGAGAATATTTCTCCATCCTCTTGTGAAGGGATTTTCCTTCGTTTAATTATATTTGGTCGCTTTAATTCTATTCGGCTCATTTAATACATGTTTCTATCATTTAATCAATGTACTTGTACAGCACTTGTTTACAGTTTAGAAGGTACAGCTTATCTTGTTGTGATTCCCATCTGCTGTAAAGGCTGCAGAGGCCCGAGCCTCGACAAACACCTCTCTGTCTGGAGACAGAGCTGATGCCCTTGGAGTGCAGGCCAGACTTCACTAGGCAAGTCATGTGTCAATATACTAATCTGGACATTTATTAACTGTCCAATAGTAGGAGGACATTTGTGTAACATGTTTCATAAAGTAAGCTGGACCTTATATACTGTACACCCTTTTACAGGAAGACACATTCGACGTGTTGAACTCATCATCATCTTTGACTCTCCTTGATGCATCAAGCTGCAATAAATACTTCTGCTCAAAGCATCTTCAGTCTCCTGAGACCTTATTGCTTCGGCTCTCAAGATTTCCTCCACACCTCTTTGTCTTTTTGCCATTTTCTTCTCTGCTGGAGAAATGTTTCAACCTCTTGAAAGTCCTCCTCTCTGCTCCTCAGGAGTTAACAGTTTCTTAACAGTTTCTCACCTTAGGAGCTCTCTTAAGGGCTAAGATGCTTTGTGAATAACTTTTATTTACTGGGATCTAGTCTTGACTTTAAGGGGAAATTCTTAGAAAACGTCATAATTCTTCATTGTATTATGAAGCTTTACAAATACGACCCCAGAAGGCATCAGGATTCCACAGATATCTAACATCATTAGTTGAGATCAAAGTGAACGGCCATGACACCAGATGAATGCATGTCTTTTTTAGATATGCCATTTGTTTTCATCCATCATACATACTGAATAAATGGTTTCTTTTCATCCAGGGCCCCATACAGGAGTCCCTCATTCTCTATGATGATCCTGAAATCAATGATTCGTCTGTCCGGTGCTTCATGAGTGAGTGCCCTCACACTGACGAATACACACTGTGACTACTGCTCCTCTGTTCCTCCATCACCTTCCCATTTATCTGTCCCTCCAGACCTGATGCAGTTCATGGGTGACGTGCCAATGAAGAAGAAAGCCACCCAGTCTGACTGTGTGAGACACATCTTACTGGTCAGTGCTCTCTCAACTGCACTTAGGGTTAGGGTTGCATACAGCGCTTTGTGTGTCTGTTTCCATGTATCTCTGAGTTTGATGGGAGTTCAAGAGGAGTATCTGTGTTTCTCTTCAGTTAGGGAAGGAAAAGGAGCTGCTGAGAGATGAGATCTACTGCCAGGTCATCAAGCAAACCACCAACAATCTAAACAAGTGAGTGTGTGTCATTTATTTCTTTTGAATACATGTTATTACTCAATACATTTAAATCCATTAAAATCAATCAGATGTACTTATTAAGACTGATATATTTGGTTGATTGGCAAATTAAATAAGTCATGTATTCATACACATGCCTTAGTGCTAATAGAATGCTAATGCTAAGCTTCTGCATGCTGTCGGCATTAAAATGATCTGTTTTAGATCCACTGAAATTTTGTATTTTAAAAATAATTCTAATTATAACTTCAATGTTTCCCAACACAGGAGTATGCTGGATAACTTATTACAGTGTTGTGTTATGGTTATTACCAGTAGTTTCCCATTATTATTACATTGGTGTGTTAAACTCACGCCGGAGCTGTAAAATTAGAACAGACTTAAATTCTACAAACATTAACACCCAACTTTAACCCACCATTAGAAACACAGATGACACAGATTGATTCATTATGAATAACGCCACCATCCAAAATCTACAGTAGGCTACATACTGTATATGGTAAAACACAGGCAAAGCAGCAGCAAGCAAAACAGAATCTTAAGGGGCTCCTAAACTTGTTACAATTTCTCCCAACAATCGTTTTCTGACTGTTCCCTCCACAGATCCACCTGTGCCCACGGCTGGCAGCTGCTAAACCTGGTGATGGGGTTCTTCCCCTGCTCTACGACTCTGCAGCCCTACGTCACACATCACCTACAAGACATCTCTCAGGACGACCAACACCCGTACCAAGGTAGAAGAAACACAAGACGACACACACAAACCTGACATCAGTGGCAAATAACACACTGCCACAAAATGCAAATCTTTACAAGTTATTGTAATGTAAAATAAATGTCAGATCTATGGCTGGTTGAGTGCACACACTCTTAATAGCATAACATATGTGTCCTCAGAGCTGGCGTGTATGTGTCTGGATAACCTTCAGCGATCTCTCGTTTTTGGCGGTCGCCGTAACATCCCCTCACGTGCAGAGCTGGGGGCCATTCTGGCAAGTTAACATTCTCACTCGAACAAATAAAAGCACGCCTTTCATGGTGTGTTCCAACTGATTTTGAGCGTGTCTCGGCTCTCTGCAGGCTGGCCAAACTTCTCGAGACATTCCTGTCCAGCTGCCAGGAGGAGTGGACTTCCCCATCCAGATCCACAGCTTCAGTGTAAGATTTATTTATACTGTCTTATCTACAGACAAAACCAGCTTTCTTTTTGTGTATTGCCAATACCTCTGTGGTTGTATCTTCCTGTAGTTGGCAGCAGATGTGGTAGCAGACTTCTGTAAAGAAATAGGCATCTCAAATCTCGGAGACATCAAAGAATTCTCCATCCTCGCCAGCCGAAATCGAGGTGAACCACACGGCTACTGTTTGTAACTGATATAGAAAGCACAGATAGACTCATGCATTCATTCGTATTCATTTGTGAGACTTTGGATTTCAACTGAAACCAGCTTTGTTGGAACATCTTTTGAACTGATATGCCTTCCTCCACCTCAGCGACTGCCTTTTCTACTTGTTTCTACGGTGTGATTCACAGGTGGATTCAGTTTTTTCACCCCGTCAAACACTAAAACTGATGTGTGAGATTTGACTTATGAGCCTGAGGAAACCCCTTTTGATGCGAGTTAAACAGATAAAACTGTGTCCAGTGACAGATGGGTGTCATGCATCTCCTCCTCATTATTCCTCTGCCCCTCCTCCGTCAGATGGGATGGTGCGTCCCCTCCATGCTGAGGAGTATCTGTTCGACTTCCTGACGGACGACGGCTCCGTCCTCTTGTCCCTGAGAAGAGTGATGTGGCGAAACCCTCTGTCCTTCAGCAATGACCTCTATGTGGACTTCCACTACCAGCAGGTGACGGCGCCAGTTCACAGCAGTCAGTAGCAGTCATTTGTACTAGTCCAGCTTCCATCTGACTGTTATCTATACTGTGCATGTGTGTGTGTGTGTGTGTGTGTGTGTGTGTGTGTGTGTGTGTGTGTGTGTGTGTGTGTGTGTGTGTGT